>WNYC01000001.1:572316-684604 GCA_021396375.1 Sporothrix mexicana
GACTAAACCAAAACTATGAAATCATACCTTTATAAAATGAATTGCATTTTTTTTTTTTTTTTTAATTTTTTTTTTTTTTTTTTTTTTTTTTTTTTTTGAATAAAAACAAAGAAACATTAACGAAAACAATAAAAATTTAAAAAATAAAAGAAAAATATATGTAATGAAAATATGATAACAGAACAAATGCGACTTATATAAAGAACTCGAATAAAAGTTGAAATTGTTCCTCAAAAACATCCATCAGTAGCTGAACCATAATGCTTTGCAATGCAAAGACAGTGAACACAACTTGGTGCACTTGCAACTTGAGGAACAGTAAACAGACAAGAAACATAACGTAATAGTATAGCATGCGGTATTCTGTGAATTATCAAACCATAAAACCATAAAACCATAGAGCCATAAAACACAAATTATATCAGTTGTGGACTATAGGGAGAAGAGAAAAGAAAAGAGAGATGAGAATCAAAGTAGATCTGGGCTTATCGTCTTTTTCTCAAGTATTTTAAAGTTCTCTGTGACGTTCTACTTGAAGACAGCCTTTGCCGTCTTCCGGGCAGCCTCCTTCTCGCGCTTTCTCTCCGCTTGGCGAAGGCGTCTCTGCTGGAACTCGGTAAAGGTCTCCTTTTTCTTCTCGGCGGCGTTGATTGCATTGAAGGCCGGAGAAGAGGAGGGACGATAGGAGGGGATATGCACATGGAATGAGGAGGGGGTTGTTGAAGTAGCACTAGAGGCGGAAGCAAAGCTAGAAGACACAGGAGGCCGTGGTGGACGACTGGTCGGAAGAGGGCGCCGAGGGGTTTTCACTGGAGTTGTGGCAGTCGAAGAAGAAGAAGCGGAAGACAGAGAAGGATTATTCATAGATGAGCTGCTTGCTCCTGGGCTACTCTCATACTTCTGTGTCTTGAATTTCTTGCTGCTGCCTGATGAGCCACTCCAAGCCGACGAGGAAGACCGTTTGGTGCCGCAGTAACTTGCCAAGCGGGACCGAAACCGAGAGCTTTCCACGACAGACTCTTGCTCGTCCTCATCGTCTGACTTGATTTCAATAATGGAGCGGGACTTGGCCTTGCGAGCCCCGGTCGCACCTGTAAGAAGCTTGTTGTGATTGTTATTGAAATCGAAGCTACCCGCGTTGTCCTTGCCCGATATCTGCTTCATCATGTCCTGCATGGTGCCCATCATGGCATTTCCCATCATCACACCATCATGTCTGGCTTGCCCCATTTGCATGTTCACTTGCATCTGCATCTGCATTTGCATGGGCATCATCATGATGGGCATGGGACAAAAGACAAAGTTGGGCACGGCAGGAGAAAGAGGAGCTGCTGGGACGACTGGAGCCGGAGCAGGACTGTTGCCCAGGCCAAACATGCGGCGGACCGCTTCAGGGAGGACACTCAAGTCCATGCCTCCAAAGAGGCCGCCACCGCCGCCACCATTGTTTCCGCCACTTTTGTTTCCACCATTATTGCTACTGCCCTCGCCGTTGTTATTCCCCACGCGAGCAACTTGCATCTGCTGGAAGAAATCGGCCGTGGCCTGGCGGGCCGTGTTTTCCACATTCGGTGCCCCTTCATTGTCGCCATCAACATCATCATCATCACTATCGCTGCTGCTGTCTCCATCACCACCAGCATCCGAGCTGGGAATATCCGTCTGTGTGCCATTGTACGACCCATCGCTCTCAGCATCAAGATCACGTCCTCCGCCCAGCCCATACCCTGCTGGGCCTTGCTCCCACGTGCTCATCTCGTCCGGGAAAAACGCGTCGCGGATCCGGCCGGCCACCGCCAGCGCCTTGAAGAGCGTGGCAGGGATCTCGAGGTTGCCGTTGACCAGCCGGAACACGCGCACCATTGTCGCCGACGGCAGCGTGCACTTGCGCGGGTCGACATTGAACTCATTCTCAATCTCGTTGAGCAAATCCTCGTCGTCGGCAATGCCCGCCTCAATCTCTTCACCGGCGGCCAATTTTTTCAGGTAATTGGCCGCCTTGACTCTCACCTTGATAAACGTCGACGACCGGCCCAGCGAGCGCGCAAACCGGTGGTGCCGCCAGTAGTCCTGGAGGAGGTGCAGCGCGCTCTCAAACTGGGCAGGGTGCTTCCAGTGCGGGATCAGGATGCCCAGCCGCCGGTACGTCTCGGTGTCGGTGCTGAGGCCCTTGCGCGAAATGACGGCCGTGGCCGTGCGCAGGAGCAGGCGCTGCGCGGCAAGCAGCTCTTCGGGCGATGGGGTGGCTTCGTAGGCCAGGTGGCGGAGCTGCTCGTTGCTGTGGGTGAGGGAGACCTTAATGGCCGGGTGGAGGGCCTGGTTGGCGCCTTCTCCGTCGTTGTCGTCCATGGTGATGTCACTCTGTGGGCAAGTTGGTGAGGAGTGAAGTGGTGCTCAGAAGAGATGGTGGTGCTTTGGGATGGAAGAAAACAAAGCAATAAAGTGAAAAGTGTATTCAAAGGAAGAGAAGCAAATGGATGGAAGAAGGGATGAAGAGACGAAGAAAAGGAATGAAGGCATAAAAAGAAAGTCGCAGGAAAAGGAAGCAGGGGTGGGATGGGATGAAAGCACAAACTATAGAAGAGATGAGGAAGGCTGTGTCTGGTTGTAGAATGGAGTAGCATTTGGATTTGGTCTGTTTACTTGTGACTTTTTATTTACATGAACCTCAAATGACTACGGGATTCAATGCGGAATATTACGAGACCAAAGACAGATAGAATAGCTAGATGGTAAGTAATACGTGGTCTAAGAGGCGATGTCCGTGTGAGAACTGCATTGAAACTGGCCAGTATTGTATCTTCACCATCTGGAGATGTCTTGTCAGACTGGAGTCACTTTACACTTATTTCACAATGAAGCACATATTTTCGCAATTTACAGACCCAATTCAAGTCCAATACGTAAAAAATGCCAGCCATATGCCGAGCACATAATTTTTGGACAAGACAATCATTCTCATAACACTGGATTGCTACCACACTGGCTGTACTTGAACAAGAGGGTTGGATATGGATAAAAATGAAGCTGAAAAGAGCAGCAGATCCTTTTTTTGACGCCTGGCCTTGTAGTAAGAAAGTGAAAGGAAATAATAAAGCCAACAAATGCTAACTAAACATCAAATGTGAAAAAAAAAATGGCATGTCGTATGCCAACACAGATAACGCCGTTGTTCCCGCCCTTAGATTTGTATTTCATGGCATTCCACCAGACTCGAGCCGCTCGCCGTAGAAGGTCCAGACCGGGTTTGTCTGTAGAGGTTGAGATGCGTTGGACCGTGGTCTGTTTCGGCTTGCCTGGTCACTTCAAATGGCCCAAGATGGCCAGCAGCGTGAAGCGTGGTTCTCGGATTTCTCTCGACATCCGTCTTGCGTCTTGTCGCGTGGCTGGTCGCGTTCGTAGTATCGGCGTGGCTCGTTCGGCTCGTCCGTATGTTGTCCGCCCATCGTCCGTCCGTCGACGCGTCTAGTCCTCCATTTTCGTGTCCTTGTCATCGCCCCGAATCCACAACACATTGTTGCATCTGCCGCACGTCAGTGTTAATCGCTGTTCTGTTGGGATGGACGAATGCAGGAAAGCAAGAAAACAAGAAAACGGGAAAGCTAAACCCACCTGATTAAGACCTGGCCCAGCTGGCCGGTGCTCTCGCCGTCAATGTACTCCTCCGTGTCCGACAGCTGCAGGTTCATGTAGCTGTCAATCGACACCAGCGCGCCCTTGTACTCCGTCTCGCCCCACTTGAGCCGCACGGCGACCGGCTTGCCGACGAGCTCCTGGAGCATCGGGCGGGGGTTGACGGGCATGAAGCTCATTTTGAAGGAGGTGGTGGGGGTTGTGGCGGGGAGGGTGGTTGGTTCAATGTCGTTTCGTCGGTGCGGTCACGATGTTGTTCGCGTTCGCTCGAGGTTGGATTGGTAGGCAGGCCGAAATTTGATATCGAGTGGGTCTGCCTCCAGCTTGATGACTGTCAGCTGTCGGTCTTGGAGAGGGAGAGCTCTGCCAGCTGACAAAGCTTGCACTAGCCGTGCGTGCCAGTTTTGAGTGGATACTTTTTCTTTCTGCTTTTAGCCTGTTTCTGCCTCTGCCCATCTGGTGGGGAGAGGCGCCATGGGGGGCTTGTCTGTTTTCGTCGCGCCCGCCAGCACTGCAAAAAGCATGGCTGCATCATCGTCCGCCCACGCACCCTCGTCCACCCACAAGCACCTCCGGATCATCCCCGTTCAGGGCAGTCCGCATTTCCAATTGCTGGGGCCCACGATGGGTTTTGACCCCTCCCCCGCCAAAACGCAAACGTGAGAAATCTACCGGCCAGCCGACCTCGTGCAGCGGACCAGAAAAGCCAAAAGCAAACAAGGCAGGAACGAACGAGCCAACCAGAGAGGTTCCCAACAAAAATACTCTGGCCAAAATCTAAAAAGTCGCAGCCGGCGCGCCGGCCAAGACTCGTTAAAGGCCGCAATAGGAGGCTTTACAGCGACTGTTTCTACGACCGTCTCTTGGACTTTCGTAATGATTTTCGTTTGTTTTTCATCAACTTGCTCGATTGACCCCAACCAGGATGCATCCCGCGCTTCAGCATTGTCACAGAGCTCGTCACCTGGGCTGGCATGGGCCTCTTTTCCGGTTTGATTGCGTCTTCACTTTGCTTATGCCGTCTTTTGTCGTGCACTCGTAAGAAAACAATGTTTACTCCAGTCCTTTTCTATTTACTTTCTTTTTCTGGCTGGCTTATGAAGCTCGCAAAAGGTGTATGTACATTGATATGAGACAGCTGTGGGGAGCTGAATAAGAACATTGGAAATACTGACAAAAGGGACCTGCCTTCCAGAAGGTCCATGGCCGGAGCTAGCATGGCAAATGACAAACGCTGGACAAATTGGCCGGCAATGGCCAGGCTGTGAGTAAGAGATTGGGAAGGCGTGGCAAGCAAACGCCGTAACGGCAAGGAAAGGTGTGCCTGACTTGAGCCTGGATAGCCGGCGCCCGCTGCCATCGGACTGCACTGGTGGCCTGGTCCACTGTCATGCCAGTTTTTACACGGACATTTGATCACTGTCATTCGTCTCAAGGAGGGCGCGGACGAGTCGCGGTGGACTTCTTTCTTTGTGGAGGGGCGTGGTGGAATGGGTGGTCGGCTTTGGTCTGATAGCTCTTTCCCTCTTTCCCTACAAGACACACACGGGAGGTGCAGGCATGCGCTGTTACTGCTTCTTCCGGTAGCGGTGGGAGGCATCGGACCAAATTCGGAAGTCTGGGGAGGGCGCTCTTTCCCTCACCAGTTCTCTCTACTGATACTGCTAGGTCTCATGACAGAGCTCACAGCGTGAACGGAACACACGATGCAAAAACACAAGCATAAAAGCGTCACCTGTTTTGTGTTCTGCCGCGGAAAAACACAAATGGGGAGAAATAGATATGGAAAATGGGGGAAGAGAACCCCCAAAAATTGGGGGAATGGGGTCTCAAGGTCTGACGGGCACGAACGGTAGAGAAGGCGCTCCATTGGCGACCCGGAAGGGCAAGACAAGGGAGGGGCAAATTCCATGACGCCCATCGCCCCTCCTTTTTTTCTGCTACACCACCACCCTCGTCCCGATACAGCAACAGCGTGAGAGAATAAATCCATAGTAAAAGAGTAAACGGTGCGACCGGAGGAAGCAGCGAACGGTTATATTACCCACGCAGCGCAAGGCCAAGTCCCGTGAGAGCTTTTCCCAGTCCCTTCCTTCCTTTTCCTTTTTGTTCTTTTGTTTCCCCTTTCTCTTTCTTCCTTCTCTCCTTCTCTTTTTCTTTCTTCTCTATCCCATCTTCAAACATCACCAACTTTTTCTAGGTTTCCTTCCAAACCGCCACAATTCCCTCTACAATTCACAATGTCTAGCGCGCTTGACCAATTGAAGGCCACTGGCACGGTAAGCATACACCCGCAACAGCCTCACCACGATTGCTCTCACCATCATCGCGGCCGCGCTCGTGTCTCTCTCCAACCAATTCCTCCGGAAAAATAGGGAGGTATGGCAGACGGTCGACTTGACCGCTCTGCTGCTGGCTGGAGCTCGAGCTTGCCTCGGCAATGCCCTCTTGTTTACGCCGGTACTCCCCCGTCCGTTGAAGATTGATTGCTAACCGGGTATCTGCTTTGTTCGTCTGAATAGGTCGTCGTCTCCGACTCTGGTATGGTTGGCCCCAATCCTCGATTTCTAATTCGCCCCTGGCGGTGATGTCATCCAATGTTTTCCTCAATTGCTAACACTCCTTTCTCTAGGTGACTTCGCTTGTATGTCTATCCTCTCCTGCTGTCCGCACATGATATCTTCGCCAGACTTACGCTCACAACCCCAGCCATTGCCAAGTACAAGCCCCAGGATGCCACCACCAACCCCTCGCTGATTCTGGCTGCCTCCAAGAAGGCCGAGTACGCCAAGCTGATTGACGAGGCCGTTGCCATTGGCAAGACGCACGAGGGCAGCCTTGACGACAAGGTCGATGCCACCCTCGACGCCATCCTGGTCGAGTTCGGCCGCGAGATCCTCAAGATCGTCCCCGGCCGTGTCTCCACCGAGGTTGACGCCCGCCTGTCGTTCGACACCAAGGCCTCCGTCGACAAGGCCCTGCACATCATCGAGGTGAGTCCTGCCGCGGTGATCACCCGTTTTCTCGAGGCGTACATTTGCTAACACTGTCCCCCCTTCTCTCAGCTGTACAAGGCCCAGGGCATCTCCAAGGACCGCGTCCTGATCAAGATCGCCTCCACCTGGGAGGGCATCAAGGCCGCCGAGATCCTGCAGCGCGACCACGGCATCAACACCAACCTGACGCTCATGTTCTCGCTGACCCAGGCCATTGCCGCCGCCGAGGCCGGTGCCTTCCTCATCTCGCCCTTCGTCGGCCGTATCCTCGACTGGTTCAAGTCCTCGACCGGCAAGACCTACTCCAAGGAGGAGGACCCCGGTGTCGCCTCCGTCAAGGCCATCTTCAACTACTACAAGAAGTACGGCTACAAGACCATTGTCATGGGCGCCTCCTTCCGCAACACTGGTGAGATCACCGAGCTCGCTGGCTGCGACTACCTGACCATCTCCCCCGCCCTGCTCGAGGAGCTCCTCAACTCCAGCGACGCTGTGCCCCAGAAGCTCGACGCCGCCGGCGCCGCCAGCCTCGACATCCCCAAGAAGACCTACATCAGCGACGAGGCCACCTTCCGCTTCGACTTCAACGAGGACCAGATGGCCGTCGAGAAGCTCCGCGAGGGTATCAGCAAGTTCGCTGCCGACGCCGAGACGCTCAAGGAGATTATCAAGGGCAAGCTGAGCGCATAAGCCTGAAGTGAGTCTAGAGATGGAAGGTTTTTCAGCTAGGTGGAAGAAAAAATATACACTCAACCGTTACATATGACGGCACATGCTCAAATAAAAGAATGGAATGGAACATACGATACCGCGCTGCGCAAGGAACATTCATTACCAAATCGGTACGACATAAATGGGAAAAAAGACTAAAAAAAATCTAGATTGCCAATCAACAGATAATAATGCGCACAACCACCATGACCACTGTATGCTGTATGCTATGCAAGTGAAGGTTTGTGAACACGAGAGCCCGTTTGCTCTCGAGGGACTTTTATTAAAGAACTCGAAATGTAGACCGTAAATAACCCGAAATAGAACGCCGTATATACAAAATATAGAAACAGACGGCATCGGTTTTGTTGCATACCAACCGAATGCGCGCCAACCCAAAAATAAAAAGGAAATAAACGAAGGAATTGCCCCTGGTGTTAATAAAGAGGGAAACAAAGAGAAGAAATGAGAAATTATGCAAAATGACAGGATGTCCTAGTCATACATAAACGAGGGTATGCTTTCCAAAAAGGCTTTCCAATGCAAAAGAAAAGACAAAAACACATCCAATGAGCACTGTCTAGTTGGCATACTTCTTGGCCGCAACAGCTGGGCACTGCACCTGCTCAATGCGGTGCTTGACCACGCCGTCCTTGTCGGCCTCGACCACCAGCGCCGACAGCTTGCCGCCGTAGACAGCGCCCGAGTCCAGGCCGAACGTGTAGCCCATGTCCTCCTCGGTAATGACGCTACCGGCGGCGCCAGCACTGTTCTTGCTGTCGCTGCCGGTGCCGCCACTGCTGAAGAGACTGAACAGTCCCGACGGCATGGTCTCGGGCACCAGCAGACCGGTAATAGCGTCGTGGCCATAGACGACGGTCGTCCGGTTCGTCGGGTCCGCAATCGCATGCTGTACCTGGTTCCACACGGCCGCCCAGTGCACCCGGTCGGTGCCCTCGCGGAAGTGGCCCTCGATGGGGAGCATAACCAGGTCGCCGGGTTCCGGGTGACCGTCGCCCGCATTGTTGCGGCGTGTCGAACCGGCAGCGGCAGCGACAGGGCGGGCCTGCCGCGGGTGGTGCGGGTCCGCGCCGTAGGCGTGCTTCTGCATGCGGCTGTACTCGGCGTCGATGCGGTTTTGGGGCACGTTGACGTGGTCCGTGTTCTTGAAGCGGCGGCGCGACTCGAGTATGCGGGCCTCTGCAATCAGGCGGGCGCGCTCGTGGCGGACTTCGTCGGCCGGGTGCACGAGGCTGCGCATGACCATGACGGCATAAGGATCCTGCCGTTCGAGCGGCAGGTCGGGCACGAGGCCGGCGTGGACGACAACGACGCCATTGTTGGCAAAGGGCGACTTGGCATTGGCCTGCTGGGCCGCCGCAGAGAGTGGGACGGCGGGTGAGGGTGCAATGGCGCCGAGGCGCAGGATGACGGGCAGCTCCGCGAGCCAGCGGGCCTGCTCGGGCGTCAGAGTGGCGGCAGTCGCGCGCTCAACGGAGTCGCCGTGCGAGAAGGGATTTTGCTCGAGCGGGTCGATCTCGAGCTCGGCGACAAACTTGTCATGGTCGATAATGTCCTCTTCCTTCTTGTGCTCCTTCTTGAGACCCAGCAACGTCAAAATGCCCTTGCTCTTCTGGGCGTCCTCTTCGGCTAGGTCGATTTCGCGCTGCAGAGCCGCCTCGGCGCGCTCCATCTTGCCCTCGGCCTCAATGTTGGCCAGGACCACCAGGCGTCTCCGTTCGGCTTCGGCCTCGGTTTCGCCCTCGATGACAGTTTCGGTGTCGACCTCCGCAAGGGTATCGTCGATGTTGGCTAACGCCTTCTTGGGCTTAACTGGCGGTGGCAGGTGCGCGTCGGATGCGTGCAGCTGCTTATACGCCACAAGCACGCGGTCTTCGTGGTTGCCACGCACGGCACTGGCGCCCAGCTCCATGGCCAGCTGGACGACGCCGGCGCTGTCGGGGCCCTTGTTGATCAGATCGCCCACTAGCACCAGGTGGTCGTGACCCTTTTCGAAGTCGATCTTCTCGAGCAGCTCGTCGAGCGGCTTGCGCTGGCCGTGCACGTCACCGACAAACACAAATCGGCGGCGGCGCACGACGCCTGCAGGCGTAGAGAGCGTCGGGACCCCGCCCTCGTCCTTGTCGTCGACAATCAGCTCGACAGGAAGGTCGGCAATGACGTTGGTGAGTCCCTTGATGGGCGGGCGCGCAGTAGTACCGTACTCCATGGTGTCCATCGGCTTGGCGAGGAGCTCAGAGAGTGTGAGCTTGCGCGGCTTCTTCTCAGGCTCCTTCTTCTTGGGCTTTGTGGCGGTCTTGCCCTTGCCCTTGCCTTCTTTCGCTAGCTTTTCCTTGTACTCTTTTTGGGCCTTGAGTTGGGCTTCAGTCTTGAGCGCGTCGGGGATATCGGCGTTCTTTGTCGCTTGGGCCTCTTCGTCGGCCAGTACTCCTGTTGTGTCTGCGCCTGCAATTGCGTTACCACCAGCAACAACCTTGGCTGCTTCGGCAGGTGCACCAGTATCGCCTGCAGAAGACACGGGGTTCTGCTGGACCGGCCTTCCGGGCGTTGTCCTACTCCCTGTTATTAAATCGTCTCCTGTGTGTGCCTTGTGTATTGACGGATCAAACTCGTCTTCGGGTGTGCCTGCAGGTGTGTAGGACGGTTCTGGCTCGGCAGGCAAGTAGGTCATGTAAAAGAACATGAAAATGGCAAAGACGAAAATAAATAGCAAGCGCCGGCGGCGCAACCGCCCGAAAAAGGGGACCACCATGCGGGCGGAATAACGCGGCCTTTTCGGGCGCGGAAATTCGCCCTGTGGCTGTGGTTATGTCGAAAGCGAAAAGGGACGCCAACCGAAAAGTAGGATTGCCCGATTATTGTACTCGTATTTAAAATCGTCGATTGTCGCCCGGGATCTTATGAATGCTTAATTATTTGTCGCCCTTTGTCGGTTGAGAGCCGTTCTAAAGGAGCCGTTTTAATATGTTTGTACAGCCCATCGGCAGTGGTAGTCGCTTGTAAAATGCCGGAAGGATCGTATTGCGCCCGGAGAAAGGTGCAAAATAGGTGACAAAAGGAAGCAAAGTGAAATTACGAAGCTGTCGTAACACGGCGATAACGAGGCTGCATCATTTGCCAGGTGCTCTGATCGTGGGTACGGCTCGAAGCCGTGGCGCTTGCAGCTTCCGGAGCCGGTTTAGCGACCAGATCGTGAGTTGCTGACTCGAAGCTCGCAGGACAATGGAACGTCGCAGAAAGTCGCTGAAGGTTGCAGGTTGAAGATTGGACTCCAAAAATATCTGGATATGCTCACGCAATGTTCTATGTTCCCCCCGAACACTCGGGGAAGGTGCGCGACGAAGTTCGTGGTGGTCTCGTGCGCAGCTGCCGATAGGAGGTTAATGGGGCGGCGCTGGAAGCTGGACTGTTGGTGGGAAGGTGCGATGAAGAAAAACCGCCAGGGTGCGTGTGGTGCTTTCCGTGTAAGTTGACAAGTAGAATAAATTGGAAAGAGCGTTTGGCAGAGGTGAAAATAAGACGTCAGAGGAGGAAAGAGTCAAAAAGTAAAGAGAAAGGGAGAAAACAGAAGATCATCCAAGAAAGAAAATCAACAAGAAAAGAAAGACAGAAAGACGGAACCACGCAAACACTGGGAAAGAGAAAAGAGAGAGAAGGAGCAATCAAGAATTCAAGAAGATGGACACACTCACACTTCTTCTTTCTCTCTCCAAACGCATAGATAATAATGCCAAGCATTTCAGGAAGTGGACAGCCCCCCCAAGAAGCCCAAGAAGCCCCAAAAAAGCCGCCAGAAAAGAAGGCAAGGAAGGGAAGGAGACACCAACCAGACAAGGAAAATCGCCAAGACACATCCGCACACAAGAAAAATACGCCGCCAAGGCTAGGACTGTTTTGCTCAAAGGGTTCGAGGGAGAGGGGCGGACCAGGGATTTGCTGGACGGCAGAAGAGACGTCACTGTTTTTTTGCGAATTTCTTTCGTTCCCGTTCGATTCCCTTTCTTTTCTTTTTCTCTGGGTAGCGTTTTCCAACTGCACATTCTTCGTAGTTGGTGCGTGCTCCCATGTTCGCGTGCCTTCCGTTCGACTGTCGTTCTTTGCAAGTGGCCTGTCCTTCCTTCTGCGTCTGTGGTTCTTTCTATGGCTGGTAAGGCTGGTCCTGCCTGGTGACCTCGACGAGCATATTAGTAGTGAGATACAAAGGAAAGAGACGAAATACTCGTCATGCACGCACGCATCCTCGCACCAACCTTCTTCCTTTTTGTTTCCAAGACAGAAGGAGCAACAAAGGGCACACGAGATGGTCGCACTCACAGGGTAGGCGCGTTCGGAGGCTGCTGGTGCGACTACCTTCCGTACGGAGTTTTATTCCATCATTTACCTGTCCGAAAGCTCATTTTTTATCGCCTATTGCCCTTCTCCGTTCTCCTTTCTACGGGCTTTCGGGATCACACAGGGTCTGAGCTAAAACTCTTAATACCCGTCTCGATTTCAAGGAATGTCTCGTTCTTGGCAGACATGGTTCACTCCTAGTGCAGGCGAGATTCTGTCAGGGCCCCTTTTGACCAAGACCAACACGCGCAAAGGGCTGCCAATGAAGTGCCAATTCGTTAGATTCTCTCATTTTTGTTGTTTGCAGTTTCTGCGCCGTGCCTCGTATGGAGCAGCGTTGGATGCGGCCCCCTTGTCCAAGGATTCGCTAACGGGGAGTTGACGCGGCGTCAATTTGGGGCCTTCTACGTCGACTGTCCGATTACAGAAGGAGCATCGACAAGCAACATTCTTGCCTTCTGCGAACGCTCGAGAGCTCGCGTGCTCATCTGATCTTAAAGTTTTAACTCAAGCTTAAGTCAACCGTTTAAACTCATGTAAAATCTTGTTTTCCCTTCTCCTATTATTCTCACTGATCTGCCCTGCTTCCCCTGAAGCCTTTGCCTTCTGGTTTCTTGGCGTCGGCTGGCCTTGTCCACTTTTTAAGACTCCCGTTGACTGGTATCGAAAGATTTTGAACGTGCTCCTGCTATTTTGTGTCGTTCCTACGGTTCCTACCTTCTCACCGAAATCATAACAAATCCTCCCCGTATTTGAGCCTCATTTGCGACACTAAGCAGGAGCGCTCACTGATGCCACTGGCCATTTAGATGACCACTGAAGCTGATGAGGTCGGCCGTACGTCGTACTACGTCGTTGCAATTGATGCAAAAACCGTGAAATGGACTGTGGGTCACTTACGTATGCGCTCCTCTCTACCATCCTTTTGCCCTGTCTGCCCCGTCAAGCCCGTCCAGTGGCTGGTCGCTGCACATTGTTTAATGTGAAGGTTTTCCAGGGGATGACAGCGCTAAATGATTTCGATGTGGGGACAAAACCCGCTCCAGAAATGGATGTGTGCCTACCCCCTTCGCCTGCAGATTGCAGATGCGCGGGAATTCGGAGGGAAGGCTGCTTGTTCATGTACTCGGCACGCGACTCCGTTTCTCAGTTTCTTGCTGAGAGGCCTAAATACGGAGTAGACTGACGACACGCGAGCGAGAGCGAGGACAACTTTGGGGAATTCGCCGTAGACCTAGAAGAGTAGGTGGGCGTGCGACAGGGCCTTTGGTGTGGATAGAGAAAGGGTCAAATGCAACCTCCCTTTCATTGCCTTTCCCACGCACCTCAACGGCCCATACGAGTCATGAAAATCGTTATCTGCAATCTCTCAGCTGGGAAAGGGTAGTAAGATAGCAGATACTGACATCTTTGAGCGTCAGTTGCCGCTATTCATCCGATTTAAGTGAATGGATTTGATTGATAAAATATTGGCTGCCACCAGCGTCATTGCTTCGGTGTTGACGACAACGTTTCTATTTACCACCCGTCCCAACCTCGCGTCTGCTATTGTATTTTCTTGGCTAGAGATAGCAGAGACGGCATGACAGACAAATATATGCAAGACAGTGCACTGTTATGTCTTGCCCGCCCCCTGTATTTTGAGACGCCAAGGAGACCTGCTGTCCGTTTCGTTGTAAAATCGTACAGCGTGATCGCGTGCTGTCAGTCAAATCTGGTAAAATCTGGCAAAATCTGGCAGGCGCCTCAAAATTTGAGAAACTCTGGGGCATCAAGGGCACATTTGCCATCTATTTGACGGTTTCTTCATGGCGATCGACGGTGCACCCACGACGTGCCCCTTGCTTTTCTGGGGGCGTTGGCCGTTGGCACTTTTGAGGCAGGGGTTGGTTGGAGACAAACCACCTCCATCATCAATCCCTTTCTCATGATTTGAAAGGGAGCGCCAAGACTTGCAATTTTGATTTTCTTGTGTGCTGTGAGCAATATGGGGTATTCTTCATTGAATCCAAAACTCGACTCCAGTTACTCCACAGACAAGACTGCACCGAGGCAAAACAACTAGAATAACTTGGCGAGCATATTTAAGGAGTACGCCAATATTTTGTGCGTGGACGAGGCTTGACATGCTTCTCTTTGGAGATACAGCCCTACTCGTATATCTCGCGCTTCCTGGCGACAAAAGTCCCATCGACAAGGCTGGCTGACAGCAACAAAATGTCGCAAGCAAAAGATGCCGATAGCCGCTCTGCGCTCTGTTCTATGCGTCCGCGCGCGGATCCCTGTCGCCAATATTGTGTTGTCGTTTGATTTCGCCATTCTTTCGAGCAGCCTCCTGTCAATCCAGCTCGTATTTTCGTATGCAAAATGAAACGGCTGCATGGATCTTGCAGAATACCTTTCCCATGGCAAGCCGCGCCTTACTCAGTACAAATGCCCGACTGCCAGGCTGCTGGCTTTGCTGTTCACATACCCCGTATGTTTTGCACATATTTTGCTCCCGTCATAAGCAGCCCACAACGCGTTCCGGCCGCATATACCAAAACTCCCCAATATTGAAACGACCAAGTGGCACGCCGACATATCTGCCACGCTTCTGCGGCGTTGTAAATCCAATACATCACAAAATAAACAGCAGCAATGATGCCAGAGAGACGAACGACATTGTCTACGCCTGTGAAGAGAAAAGATGGTATATTGAAAATTCAAAAGGTACTTTTAATGCACCCCGCCAATGAAAGCCAGAGCCAGCCCATATAAATCAACCAAAACGCCAGTATGTGCTTGTGTCTCGTCGACCGTCGTCCTCTTTATCTGTCGGATTGCCGCTCGATCGTGAATCGTGTCGCCATGTATGTGCAATGTCGTGTAATTGTATCGTATCATACAACCCCGCGCCGTGCTCACCTTGCATCTTCACACCCCGCCGCCGGTCATGACTTCTTGTTGGCCTCCTCTTGACGGTATTTCTGGTTCTCCACCTCCCGCCAGTCCGGCGCCTCCTTCTCGTTGCCCGACGTCGCCTTGACTTCGCCGCCGAACGCTGCCCGGCCCGCGTACAGCTGGTAGCCCTGTTTTTCGTCCTTTTCGCTTCCCTCGTCGCCTGTTTGCAGCATCCTGGCCGACGGCGGCGCATTGCCGCGGAACCGTTTGCGCATGTCGATCATGCCGCGGCGGCAGTCGCCAAAGCCTTTGCGGAGCTGCTGGCATTTGACGGGTAGGGTTTCGGAGAGCGGTGGTCTCAAGCAGTCGGCGGCGGAGTTGCGGTGGACCATGACGCAGTCGGACTCTTGCAGGCACTGGGCCAGAGCGGCGCCTGAGCAACACAGGTGTTAGCAATCATTGCGAGCGCAGCGAGGACAGGATAGAGACAGAAACGAGACAGAAACGAGCGAAGCGAGGACGATAAACTTACGGATTTCTTTACATGAGCTCGGCATGGTGGCTGGATTGCATGCAGAGAGCCGCTATGCGTTGCTGAGGGGGGGTTGTGATTTGGGAGGAGCTGTCGCCTGGTTTTGTTCGAAGTTGTCGAAATCGCCTGATCTTCTCGTCTAGGATCACCAATCACCAAAATTGTTGCCCGCCAAAAAAGCTATACGACCTTTTTGATGGATGAGTTACTGGGCTCCTGATTGGCTGACGAGCTACGCCACGTGTGGCGCCTGCTTATCTCGACTTTTGTGAGGTCTCGGGGCTCAAACGGTTCGTTAACTTTGTCGCTAAAGTCTCCGTTACTTTTCTAGAATTGCCCGCTGTAACATGGAAAATACAGCGCTAGTGGCCGCCCGTTTCGTCACCGCTCTAGGCTCTACCCAAAAGCATCCCTTGTGCGATTCGCATGTGACATCACCCCTTGGATCTCCTCGAGGTCCAGACCCTCTTGCATCGCACCTTCCTCAAACACAAGAATTGCTTACTTCCTACCCCTTCCTGGAGCTCAACAACCGGCCAACGAACCTTCCTACATCTTACGATACGCCTTGAAGGTACGACTTGGTGGCCTTTTTCTTCTGACAAGCTCTTTCACGACCTCCCCTTCGCCCCATTGCTCGCCATAATCGCTCGCGCCCATTCCAGTGCCCTCGCGATAGCCTCTTTAGACTTCGGACGAAACGCACTATCGGACCAGAGAATAGCCATGCGCGCAGACCGTGGTGCGCCTTTGGTGAACTGGACGAATTAGTCTCGCCGTCGAAACAAGAAAAAAAAGGAAAAATTGTCAACAATAAAGAAACACAACTCCCACCATCCATCGTGCACACCTCATCGCGGCCTTCATTGCTCGCTTCGTCCCGACATCTCCCTGGCATCGAAGCCGCGAACTACTTCTATACCTGTCAAACGGCAGCAGAAGCTGCCAAACCGCCCAGCATGCCTGTCCCTTTCATCGGCCGTCTTAACTTGTACGTCATGCCGCTGTCGAGTATCACTAGCCGCCGCTTTTTGTGCAACTGTACTGACCTGATGCTTCTCTCTCCAGGACCGAGTACACGGCACTGGTCAGCTCGTTCTTCCTCGTCGCCTTTGAAGCCATAATCCGCATCCTCACTCTCGCTCTACGTAAGTTGTTGCTCCTGAAGATTGTTGGTCTTTATCTCTTTCTAGACGACCTCCGTACTGACCATCGTCTGCAGCCAACTCCCTCATCACACTTTTCTACCGCGCATCGAAACGACTGTTCAACAGGTTCACAAGTCCGGCCCAGAAACGAGCAGAGGAGCGTAAGAAGTGTACGGCTACTATCTCCCCGATCTGCACCTCCCCGATCTGCATCTCCCAACCCAACAATATAGCTAACTTGTCCCCTCGAACAGCCATATCTACCTCGATCCGCGACGCATCCGACTTTGTCGAGCTCTGCCGCCTGTTCGGCTACACCGCAGAAGAGCATGTCTTCCAGACCAAGGATGGCTACCTTCTGGGGCTGCATCGTCTTGCATGGCGGCCTGGCGAGGAGGACCAAAAGGTCAACGCGGGTCCCCGCAGCCTCCAGAAGCGCGTCATCTACATGCACCACGGCTTGCTCATGAACAGCGAGGTCTGGGTCTGCACGACCGATGCCCAGCGCTGCCTTCCCTTTGTTTTGGTTGAACGCGGCTTCGATGTCTGGTTCGGCAACAACCGTGGCAACAAGTACTCGAAAAAGTCAGTCAAGTCGTCGTCTAAGAGCCTCGACTTTTGGAACTTTTCCATCGACGAGTTTGCCTTTCACGACATCCCCAACAGCATCGCCTACATTCTCGAGACGACCGGCCAAAAGTCGTTGTCGTACATTGGATTCTCTCAGGGCACAGCCCAGGCCTTTGCATCCCTGGCCATCCACCCCAAGCTCAACGACCAGGTCAACGTGTTCATCGCACTAGCACCGGCCATGTCGCCCGCCGGCTTGTCAAACGGCATCGTTGACGCTTTGGTGAAAGCTTCGCCACAGGTGCTGTACCTGCTCTTTGGCCGCCGCTCGATCCTTAGCTCGGCAACAATGTGGCAGTCTATCCTGTATCCTCCCATCTTTGTGCGTGTCATCGATATGGGCCTCTCGTTCTTGTTCGGCTGGAAGACGGAGAACATTGCCGCCTCGCAGAAGCTGGCAGCCTACGCACACTTGTATTCGTACACGAGCACCAAGTCGGTCGTCCACTGGTTCCAGATTATCCGCACCAAGTCTTTCCAAATGTACGACGACGACGTCCACCCGCTACTGGCGACACACTCCAAGCACACCAAGGTGGCCAAGTACCCGACGCGCAATATCAAGACGCCCGTGGTACTTGTGTATGGTGGCAGCGACTCGCTGGTGGACATCAAAGCTATGATGCGTGAGCTGCCAGCACAGACCGTTGCCACCGAGATCCCCCACTACGAGCATCTTGATTTCCTGTGGGCACGCGATGTCGACCAGCTTGTCTTCCGCCATGTCTTCGATGCTCTGGACAGCTTCACGGGCGCCGAACACACCAAGGAAGAATATGCGCGGTTCCGCAGCGCACGGCATACCAGCCTCAGCGCATCCAACTCGTTCCATGTTTCCAACCTCAACGGCTCTTCGCCGTCCCAGAACCAAGCCCAGCATGGTCCCACTCTCAGTGACGTGGCTTCAGACAGCGACAACCACAGCCTTGCCCAAGGCCAGAGCCAAAGCACCAACCCGGCCGTCTCGTTCCGTCTGCTGTCCGCCCAGAACGAGAACCGTCCTTCCGCAGCTCTGGATGTCGAGCTCGAGTCAAGACCGCAGCGGTCAGAGGACGACCTGCTGCTAGACGACAACACAACGTGGAGCCACCCGGGCACGCCGCCACAAGCCGAAGCAACTATCGTGGGGAGTGACAGCAACAAGATGTCGGCCGCCCAGGCCCTGACGACTGCCATCGATACAGCCGCGGCTGCGTCAGCGCCTATCCCCCGTGCACTAACCGACCGGTCGCCCAACACGGTCGGCCAACGGTCCTCGTCGAGCCCTGTCGAAGGCACTGGGTCATCTTCTTCGTCCAACGTTCCGTCTCGCACAGGCACCCCAACAGGCGCCGACCGCCCCACGTCATCCCACTCGCTGCGCAAGACGTCGTCGCAAAAGTTCCGCAATGCCACTAGCTTGAGCATTGACTCGATGCGTGCCGGCAAGGGTGGCAGCATCCGGGTGGGCAGCAGCAAGGCCGTTGGCGGCGTCACCACCGAGGCGGCGTCGGCCGTGGGAAGCTTGGAGCACTGAGTCCCTGGTGGGTGCTGTTGTCAAGATTGTACATTATTTTGTGTCCATTTTTACTATCCGTCTAGCCTTTTTGTCTGTCTTTTTTGTCTTTTTTGTCTTGCCAGATTGTATATATACTGGGTGTCATTGCCATTCATTACCACGGATCATGAGGAAGCGTCATTTTAGGAGAACGGAGTCATGTATTTATTTGGGTTCGCATAAGATTCCAGTTGCATAAATTCATCATATTACATTATTCATTACAAGTCCCTGGTCCCTATATCGTGACTTGACGCGTCACCCCAGCAGGTACTCTTTCTCGCCGGATTTGCCTTTCTGGTCAAAGACATCGCCCCACCAGACATCCGTATCCTCTCCGTTCACGGCCCGCCGCCGCCACACTTCTTCGAGGAGTGCGCGGCCCGTGATAAACATGTTGTACCGCGTCTTGGTGCCCCACCACACGCAATAGTCGCGCGCGTCGTTTTGGAGCCCGGCATCCCGGATCTCCGCGCCCGCCAGAAAGACCGGGAGCATCAGCTGTTTTTGCACAAACGTTGTGCGGCGGCAGCTCGTAATGTGGTTCAGCGTGCGGCGGGCCAGAAATTGCAAGAGGGCCGAGTTGTCGTCTGCGTCGGTGTCGGTGCCGGTGCCGGTGGTGTCGCTGCCATCATCACTGTCGTCCCCGGCCGCCCGCCTCCGCTGGGCCTGTCGGTCCTGCCACTTGAAAACCCGCTCAATGTAGATCAGCAGGGCATACCGCCAGGCCTCGGCACAGTGATACAAGTCCAGCCGATAGTCCAAGACACTCCCGCCGTCGTCCTGGCCGTCGACGGCAATGTTGCGGGTGCGCCACAGGTGCTCGGCGGCCGCCGACTCGGCAGCATCGGCCGTACCGCCGACCGGGCTGTGGGGGCGGTTCCCTCTCGAGTCTCTCGAGGTGGCATGGCCTGTCGCTGTCGCCTTCCACAAATGATGGCTCGCCGGATCGTCAAAGGCGGGCGACTGCCACTGGGCGATGCGGCGCTCCAGCCTCAGGACGGGCCCCATGTCGAAGCGGACGCACGACAGACTCGAGGCGATGCGCATCTCGCGGGCATACGCAGCCAGGCGGACCATGCACTCAAAAAGTTCGCGGGGACAGCCGGAGATGGCATAGAAATCGAGGGCGGGCGACGACGGTGCCGTGCCGTTTGTATTTATATTTGCATCTTCTCCGGGGGCCGGCTCTGGCGGGTCAAAGATGCTCATAATCATGCGTTCGGGAAAGATACAGCCATTCCTGCTTGTCAAGGCGAGAGTGACATCAAACCAGACAAGCAGCCCGAGCTGGGCCAGCCGCTGGGAGCTGTGCCTTGGCGGGGCGTCGGATGATGAGGTGGACGACGACGAGGCGTGCGAGGGCGTTGGTGACGAGGCCGCGTTTGTGTTGGTCTTGGCCTTGCTGCCTTGCTGGATGAGCTTCTTGGCGCGGCGCAGATGCGACTGCCACGGACCGAGAGCAGATGTTGCGCACTGGGGCGTTAGCAGGGACACAAAATCAAAAGATTGTAAGATGGGGTGGATAGAACCTGGAACTTACATCCAGTGTCATCAGGACGATGGAGGCGTCCAGGAGAGATGCATCCGGCTGGGTCTCGCCTGCAGCTTCAGTGCGGATCTTGTCGTTGAGCATCTCGGTCGCCCGGCGCTTGTAAGCAGTGGCCTCGCTCGTGCAGGCGCCCGTGTCGTGGTCGACGTGCCTATACGAGAGGGCCAAGATGCAGTGCCTCAGCAAGCTCGACTGCTGCATGGTCTGCATGTTGTATCGGAAGGGGTTGGCGGCGAAGTCGCACGTCAACGGCAGGATACAGAATTCTTGGTCGTCTAAAACGTCAGCAAGCGAAGCAGGCAGACATGTTTGGAGAGAGTAACAGTAACATACACTGGAAGAAGATGCGGGAGATGGTGTCGTAGAGGATGGACGGCTGGGCATACATGCGCGGGGAGGTGGCCATCAGGAGGGCGTCGGCCGGGACCATCTGCTGTTGCTGTTGTTGTTGTTTGCCATTGTTGGCGTTTGTGGCTTGATCAAAGACAAAGGACGTCAGTGGCGATGGCAGCTGCATGGATGTCAAGGAGTCAAGGTGTGATGGTAGTTCCTCGACATCGTCGGCAAGCTGTACATTCGGTTGGGGGTGGGAAGGATGTGGGTGCGGGTGAGAAGGGACAAGAGGAGGACCGGATGGCATTTGTGGTGGTGATGGCGACGGCAGTGGCAGCATCACGGCCGGTGTTTGAGCTTGGACTTGAACGGCGCCAACGTTCATGACGTTCATGACGTTGTTCTGAGAAGGGGAAGCACTTCCCGGCCCACCAAACACGTCAAGGCCGACGGCAGGAAAGAATGGATTCATAAACTCTTCCGTGGGCCAGTCCAGAATGCCGTCGAGGCTGGGAGTGGGGGTGTTATTGAAACGGGTGTTGTTGTTGTTGTTAGTGGTGGTGTTGTTCACATTTGTGTTGTTATCGTTGTTATCGTTTGGGCCCTGCGTAGCCGAGCCAATCGGCTCTGTCGCGGCAGGGATGTGATGGATGCTCTCGCACGTGGTGGCGGAGCTCTCGCTCTCGGGCGATGAAGATGACGTCGTATCTGTCGTCCTTCGATCTCTTGATGAAGACGACGCAAGGCCGGCCAGGGTCGCGGCAATTGTGTTGGTAATGTCCGGGTGGAGGCCATCGTCGGCCCCGGGTCCCGAGCCGGTGTTCGAGTCTCCATTCCCCACATTTGTCCCCGTTATCTGCGAAAAGACGGTTCGCGGCGACGCCGACAAGAGATCGTCGACATCATAGAGAGGAAGTGGACTCGACGGCAGTGGATGGTGGATGGCGGCGCCGGTGTTTGTGTTGATGCGGTTGCCGACGCCGTTGCCCTCCGACTGGGACGTGGACGGCGGCGACCGGACGCCGGTGGAAGGCCCACATGACCTCTTTGCATGCTTGGCCGGGGGCGACGTGGACGAGGACGACGTAGGGCCTGCTGTAGCATTCGAGGCTGCAGCTGGCACCGTCCCGTTGCGTCGTCTCTTGCGGCTGGGACCGCCAACAAACTTGAACTCGCGGGGGGTCTGGACCTGGGCCATGTTGGCGGCGTTCTCTGTGCCCAGGTGTCTTCAATTGCTTGAAACAGAGTTCTTGTGTTCTTGTTCCTATTCTGTTGCTGTTCCTGCTGTTGAGTCCCGTCAGGGGAATGTCGAAATGCCTGGAGAGGGAATCGAGACAGACAAGTGGAGCAGCAAGGACATGGACAGATATGGTGATTTGGTGATTGATGTCTGGGTCGATCTTGAATGAGTGTCACCCCATTCTCTGTATCTTATCGGCGATGCTTGCGATATGGCCGGGAAAGGAAACTGGCGATCGGATACGAGAGTGGAATTGAGGCTGAGACAGTCTTATGGTACAAGGGTCTTGTCCGACTTGTCTGAATACAGGTACGAGGCGCACAAAACACACAGAAAAGGGTGTTTGTGTTAGATATACCCAAAGAGGAAGAAGGTCGCTTCCGGTTGGGTCGACTGTCGTCAATCGTCAGTCGCGCTTTCTCCAAGAGGACCCAGACCCGATAACCAGGGAAGGCGAGCAAGGAAAGTCTGGGGCAGACCCGATTGCCTCGCTCCTTCCTTCCCCTCTCCTCGTCTCCTCTTTCCCATTGCCACATTCTCACCACAGGACCGGCCTCGCCTGGAACTAGCCTGCCGCTATCGTCTTCGTCGTCCTTTGGCTCCACACCTTCAACATCTCCTATTTAGGACTAGTGCCGATATCGGTGTCTTCGTCAACTCGGAATGCATCCTTTTCTACGAAGTACATGCCGCCATTTCTGTAAACTACGCAAAGAGCTTCCTGTCCTGGATAGCTTCATGTGGTGTGCATTTATTGTATTTATCTATGTGATGTATGCGTGTGTTTTTGTGTATTTTTGATTGCCTTCTCCAATCGAGCAGATTGCTAGTTTTTTTTTTTTTTTTTTTTTTTTTTCTTTTCAGTCTTGGCTTATTTTTCTTACATTTTTATTCTGTTTCAAGGTAGCATTAGCATTCGGTCAACACATAGTGCTTGCTGCATTTGAGTCATAGACATCGCATGATGCGGGAGTGACGATATTTACAAAACTGTCAAGTTGAACACCAAATAAGGAAAGAACTTTTAGGCGTCTATCGCTCTTTCCTTCTTCTTAGATACTGCCCCGCCCCCTTTTCTCTCTAGCCGAGCCTGATCATTGTCAATTCTTATCAACTCTCGAACACTCTCCCATACTCTCCCATACTCCTCCACACGCCAACGCCAACACCAGACATCATCACCATGGCCACCTGGACAGCCAAAGACAGCATCGTCATTCTGGGGTGAGTCCCTGCTGGCATTCCATTGAAAACATTGGAAAATTCTCACGCTAACGTGTCGTCAGCGCCGGCATCATCGGGCTCGACGTCGCCCTCGTGCTCGCCCGCAAAGGCCTCGGCCACCTCGTGACGATTGTCGCGCAGCACCTGCCCGGCGACACGGCGCCCGACTACACCTCGCCGTGGGCGGGCTGCAACTACTCGTCCATCTCGGGCAGCGACGCCAATGCGCTGCGGTGGGACCGACTGGGCTACCGCCACCTGCTGCAGCTGGCCACGCACAACTCGGCCGAGGCGTACGTGGCGCGGACGCCGTCGACGGAGATCTGGGACGATGTCGTCCCCAGCGACAAGATCAAGATTATGTCGGAGTACTTGGAGAATGTGAGCCCGTCCCTGTCTGCTCGTTTTTTTTTTTTTGTTCTCTTTTTTTTTGGGTTTCGTTTTTATTTTTTATTGACCCCCGCTCACCTGCAGTTCCACGTTATGACCTCGGACGAACTTCCGCAAGGCGCCGCGTTTGGCGTGACGTTCAACACGGTGACGATCCACGCGCCAAAACACCTGCAGTGGCTGCACGCGACCCTGCAGAAAGCCGGCGTCACCTTTGTCCGGCGCTCCGTGGACGACTTGGCATCGGTCGTGTCGCCGACGACGGAGATTGTTTTTAACTGCATTGGCAACGCCGCGGCGACGTTTGCCGGCGTCAAGGACCCCAACTGCTACCCGACTCGCGGCCAGGTCCTGGTGGTGCGCGCGCCCGGCGTCACGCGCAACATGATGCGCTACGGCGACGGGTACATTACCTATGTGATCCCGCGGCCCCTCTCGAATGGCCAGGTCATTCTGGGCGGCTACCTCCAGAAGCACGTGGGCGACCACGCCACGTACGGCCACGAGACAGAGGACATTTTGAAGCGGACGACCGCGCTCTCGTCCCAGCTCCGCGGGAGCAACGGCGGCCAGGGCCCCGAGGTGCTGGGTGTGGCCTCGGGGCTGCGGCCGTCGCGCGAGGGCGGTGCGCGCGTTGAGCGAGTTGAGCTTGTCGTCGGCGGCCGGGCACGGGCCCTGGTCCACAACTACGGTGCTGGCGGCACAGGGTACCAGGCGGGCTACGGCATGGCCCTGGATGCGGTCAAGACGGTGGAGGCGCTGTTGCCGACGCAGTCGGTGCAGGCCTCGCTGTAGACTCTAGAGTGGGCATGCCGGAGGCGTGCGTTTCCACACTTTGCCATTTACTCCTGAAAATCTTGCCCGATAGTACATAGATCTGTTTACATTTACATTGCATTCTTGTTACGTCTTTCACCAATCTACAAGGCGGGAAATACAATGCATCGTACGGAGTACAACTTGACTGATAAGATAAAGCTATGATGCAAACAGCTTGAGCTTGCTTCGTCGAGATGTCCACTTGCCTGCAGGGTGAGCAAATGCTAGCGCCGCAGAATTGGGAGAAGTGGGCGGCAGTCGATTGGAGAAAGTCGACAAATCCGACCATGTCGGAAACTTGGTCTTTGTTGTGCTTGGTGTGTTTTGGTGTGTTTTGGGGCCTCTTGGTGCCATTAGGTGCCGTAGTTTTGCCGCATTCTGGGCGATGTCCACACGCCAAGTGTTAGCGGCGTTTGTGCATGTGATGGGCTGTTACAGCGGCCGACTTGCACATTATTCCCGATTAGGAATTACTGGATTAGGAGAAATGCGACCCCTCTTACACCAAACAGCAGGCTGTCACTGGCCAGTCTGTGAGAGACTCCCATGTCGGATATCGGATCTCGGATTGTGCCACCAAAATGTGTTTGATTTTGGTGCTTCCCCTCCACGACAGATACCCAAAAATGGACATGCAAGAACAGAGTCTGACAGAAAGTTGTGCAATGTACGCGTGAACGCGGTGTAATTAATGCATAGCGAGGAAAGTAAAGAGGGAAAAAGCAATAAAAAAGAAAAGTAAAAAAAAAAAAAAAAAAAAAGTAACGAGGGGCACAACTATTGCTCAAAGGAGAAAGACCAGCCGGGCGACGAGCCGTGACGTATCCGTCTGCTTCTTGCTGTCATATATTTATCTTGACGTCGCGTCGTCAGTTGGCTTTGATTTGCATTCATATCTACCTTATCCTTACTTGACTATCCTCAACCATCTCAAATCTCGACTCTTGTCCATACCCTCCCTCACCAACACAACTCCTCCTCAACACCCCCTTCCCACAATGGCTACTATGCAAAAGGTCTTTGACGCCTACGAGGCGCGCACGGCCGCCCTGGCCAAGAGCGACAACAAGTACGCCCGCGGCGTCGCGTGGATCGAGGGCGAGCTGGTGCCTCTGCACGAGGCGCGCATCCCGCTGCTGGACGAGGGTTTCATGCACAGCGACCTGACGTACGATGTGCCCTCGGTGTGGGACGGCCGCTTTTTCCGCCTCGACGACCACCTCGACCGCTTCATTGCCTCGTGCGGCAAGATGCGCCTCAAGCTGCCGATGCCGCGCGAGCAGGTCAAGGCGACGCTCGTCGACATGGTTGCGCAGAGCGGCATCAAGGACGTGTTTGTCGAGATCATTGTCACGCGCGGCCTCAAGGGCGTCCGCGGCACCGACCCCAAGGACATTGTCAACCGGCTGTACATGTTCATCATGCCGTACGTGTGGGTCATGGACCCGGCCGTGCAGATGAACGGCACGGGCTCGAGCGTCGTCGCGCGCACGGTGCGCCGCATCTCGCCCGGCTCGTTCGACCCGACCATCAAGAACCTGCAGTGGGGCGACCTGACGCGCGCCATGCTCGAGGCCCAGGACCGCGGCGCCACCTATCCGTTCCTGACCGACGGCGACGCCCACCTGACCGAGGGCTCGGGCTTCAACATTGTCCTGATCAAGGACGGCGTGCTCTACTCGCCCGCCCGCGGCGTCCTGGAGGGCGTCACGCGCCGCAGCGTCATGGACGCCGCCAAGACGCTCGGCTACGAGATGCGCCTCGAGTTTGTGCCGATTGAGCGCGTCTACGAGGCCGACGAGATCCTGATGTGCACCACGGCCGGCGGCATCATGCCCATCACGCAGCTGGACGGCAAGCCCGTCGCCGACGGCAAGGTCGGCCCCATCACCAAGGCCATCTGGGACGAGTACTGGGCCATGCACTACAAGGACGCCTACAGCTTCGAGATCAAGTACTAGGGGCAAGTACTCGGGGAGGCGTCGACGGAAGGGGACGGTAATGGCTGTACATAGGAAAAGAGGAGATAGACTGCATTTTTTCTAGTTTCTGGTTTCTAGTTAATGAATATAATTTCGTTCAAATGAAATATGAACAAGTTGAGGACATGAACATGCTGAGCTACTTTGTCATTTCGATTAGCCAACAGTGGTAATTCTATTATGGTGCCACATGACTACCAGACGACGAGAAGAAGAATCTTTAAATAAATAGGTCTTTCATCTTTGCATGGCAAGGCTCTTTCATCTGACATGTGTAAAACATCGTCGTCTGACAAGTACATAGCACACCACCGAACCATATGGGATGAAAAGTAGAATTATTATAATATATAAGATGAATCAATGTATATTTGAGCTTGTAATAAATACGTGCCTACATCGGACGGTCTATCTAGTTTGCGCTTCCAGTTGCCACAGTGGCCGGAGTCTTGCCTATACACATCGGATTGTCAACAAATGCTGCTTCTGGTTATCCATGTTCGTTTGTTTGTTTACGCCTTCTCACCCTTGTTGCCCCTCTGATGTTCGTCGTCGACCGGGACGCCGTCGAGGGCGGCCATGCGCCGCTCCATGAGCTTGGCCTCGTCGACGCGCGGGCCCTGGAAGACGCCGCGCTTGGACGTGAACCACAGGATAACGACAAACCCGGTGAGGCCGGTCGCGACGACGGAGACGTAGCTCATGTTGCTGGGCGTGACGGGCATGGCCGTGGGGAAGCAGGCGATGACGTCGACAAAGAGAACCCAGGCGACGCCGATGACATTAATCGGGGCGCCGAAGCGGCCCAGGTTGAAGTAGCGTTCGGGGAGGACGCGGTCGCGGCCGCGCCACAGGACAATGGCCTGGGGAATGGCGCAGGTTGTTTGGAGGAACAGAATGTTGGCGGAGACCATGGCGGAGAAGGCCGTGGTTGAGCCGATGAAGATGACGCCGTAGATCTGGACGGTTAGCACAAACGAACGAACAAGCGAACGAGCGAAGCAAGTGAGTGAGTGAGGTGAGGAGGGAAGCGAGCGAAGCGAGGACCAAAAAAGAGAAAAGCGAGCGAAGCGAGGACCAAAAAAGAAAAGACGTACAGAGACAAAGGTGCCCGACAGGAGGACGGCGTTCATGGGCATCTTGAAGCGGGGGCTGACCTGGCGCCAGATGTTGCTAAACGGCAGGGCGCCGTCGCGGGAGACGGCCCAGAGCGTGCGCGAGGACGTGGTGACGTTGCCGACGAGACAGCCAAAGAAGCAGGTGGCAAAGAGGGCCGTCAGGACGGACGCGGCCACTGTGCTGCCGGTGCCCTGGCGGTAGATCTCGATCAGGGGCAGGCCGGTGCGCGTGCTCAGGACGGCCTCGACGTCGGTAATGGCGTACATGCAGGCAATGGCAAAGGGGAAGGCCGTGACGAAGCCGCCAATGAGAGGCAGGACGATCACGCGGGGGACGTTGCGGCCCGGGTTGGGGATTTCCTCGCACATGTGGGCGCCGCAGTCGCTGCCGAGGAAGCTGAAGACGGTATTGACGGTCGCGAGCAGGACCGGCAGGCCCTTGTTGGACCAGCCCGTGCTGGACGTGAAGTCGCCAAAGATCCACGAGGTCGGCGCGTGGTTGTGGCGGCTGCAGATGAAGAGTACGAGCGTGGTTGTGACGAGGAGGGCCACCGAGAGGTAGGCTGCAGCTGTCAGTATCGTAGCGGTAGAGGTAGCAGGGGGGTGGGGGGTTGACGTACTAATCAGTTTGTTAAAGAGAGGGATGAGATGGTGCCCCAGAATGTTCAGGGCCACGGCCATCCACATCAGCAGCACGTACAGCAGCCACTGCTGCCAGTGCTGGTAGTCGTAGTCGGGGTACCACAGCGTCGCAATCGACATGACCATGGACGACACAAAGTTGGAGACGCTGCTGGCGCCCAGCCACCACCCAATCACGCTCATCCAGCCGTTGATGTACGCCGCAAACGGCTTGTACGGCTCGCTCGCCACCATGTACGACCAGTAGTACTGCGCGCCGGCCACGGGGTACGCCGACGCCAGCTCGGCCATGCCCAGCGACAGAATCACCGTCATCACCGCCACAATCGGCATCGTCCAGATGGCGCCGCCCGCGCTCGCCTCCGTGATGCCCGTGCCAATCGACGACCCGAAGCCCAGCCACGTGCACGTCAGCGTAAACGACAGCGCCCCGAGACTCAGCGTCGAGAACTGCCGCGGCATCTCGCGCTTGTAGCCGACGGCCTCGAGCTCGAGATCGTCGAGGTCGGCGCCGTTGCCCGGCTTGGTGGGCACGGCGACGGCCGAAATGTCCGTAAGGGACGGCGCAGCATGGGGTCTTTCCATTGTGATGAGGGTGGGTGAAGTATAGAGATGTAATGTAACGAGGAGAATGATGGGAAATGAGGAAAAAGAAAGAAAAAGAAGTGACGGTGTGGGATGATGCGACAACGAGACAAGGCTGGCGATGATGACTCGTATATATATATGCTATATCTTGGATTGTATGTCTTGGCAGGCAGAGATAGACAGGGGACAAAACGTGGGAGACTGTGGTAGAGGTGGATGCATGGATTGGATGAATGTGGAGATATGTAAAGTCCTCAGACGGAAGAAGATAAACAGAAGTGGTGAGATGGCAATATCAAGAAAATCAAGAAATGGAACGACAGGATCAAGACAAGTACCACGGCCTGTCCGGATATCGCCATTGCGCGTGCAAGTGCAAATGGGCAAATGGGCAAATGGGCAAATGCGGCAATCGAGTCGTGTGTGTTGAGTCTCTCGGTGTCCTCGTCACAATCCCCGTAAATTCAACGGTGTGTCGTCGAGGGACCGGGCTGTGAGCGCGCGTGTGGTCCTATCTGATCCTTCCCTTGCCCATTATTTCCATGAGCGGCAAAAAGGCAAACGTGAGGATGGGTTTGGGGAAACGTGAGAGTGCGCCGTTGTTGTCCACCTTCCCCGGTAATCGTGTCCTGGAAACCGGGACAGAATCGCGCCAGTCCAAATTTGGAGATATTGGAAAAAGTGCTAACGGTGTGTTGTGGTGGCTGCGTTTCGCGCTTGCAGTATCTTCTCACGCGGGTTCCAGAATCCTTCAACAGTCCCCGGCTTATCAGTGCCAAGACTTTGCCGGCATCCACCGTTGACCCATGACTCGTTTGACACTTCCCCGCTATTTCATCCCTAAACCTACGACGTACAGCACCTCACCATTGCTGCTAGTTTTATCTCTGGGGCGGCCAGAAAGAAAGAAAGAAAGAAAGAACGGAGAATACGGAGGACAAAGTGCCTGCCCCCGGAGCACATTTCTCCCAATTGGGGAAATGGCACCTTTCAGACAAACGGACCCTGTTCCATGGAGGGTTCCGTGGGGCAAACGCCCCCTCTCCACACAACATTTCGGACGAGATATTCGATAGTATGTCCGTTGAACGCCACGCTTTCGTCTATTCTATTCTCCCAACCCTCTTGAATTGCCCAATTGGGACGTTTTGAGCATATCTGGATTTGCTAACGAGCTAAAGTTTTGATCCCAAGGATATTCAAATGGACAAACAACAGTAGAATCTCGGCATAGGTCTCGTTCCTTCCGCAAACAGGAACATGGGCTATACAACGCTTACAAAACAACAAGGCAACTTCTATTCGTTCTCGGAGTCTCGGCGCAAATTCATACGAATGTTTAGTCCCGATACGGAAAGTAAACAATGCAGCAGGCCTCACCAGCGCTTGTCGGTGGGATACTCGCCGCCGGAGGGTGGATCTAGGGTGCAGTGCAAGAAAATACAGCCGAGAAACTGGCGCAACCAGTAATAGACAAAGGGACATTGCCGGCAGCGAAACTGCCATCCGGATATCTACATTCGGCTACCTCTGTTGGGAGGAACGTGTGCATCGTTATTTTCGTTTTCCTGTCGTTTCTTTCCTTATTGTCTAGACAGCGACAGCAGCTCACCGGACTGCTACAGGATATAGGGGTGATAGGGGCTGAGCTTGTGGAATTGCCCACAAACGTTTGGCCCTTCTCCGAGCTCGAGCTGTGTGCGGGGCTGTCTACCAAAACAGGCGCACTGATTGGGGCTGAAAGGCAAGAGAAGCAGCCTCACCATCTCGTCGGCGCCTTGTCCAGTGCTTCTGTCACCAACATCGCCAACCGGCTGCACCAAGGATAGTGATCAAAGACAAGGGTGCCCCAGTCCTTGCTGCCGTAACCAAAACACGTGCAGCGGCATGCACTTGGTCGGCATTGCACGGCTCCAGCTGCAGGAGGGCACCCCTTCCGACAGCATCTAAAGCAAGGTATTTATTTATGGAAGGCGCGACAAAATGAAGTTGTATTTATTCAGAATGAAAGGGGCATCCAGTTCGCATGTGATCCCGCCAATGTAGCAGACAACCCCAGTCCTGTTCACAGCGCATCTCGGCATTCACATCTCAGCCACATTTCACGATCCCTTCTATAGCTACGATATAAAAAATAAAAAATAAAAAATGAAAAGCAACAGGCACATTTAGTCCATTGCCTTCTGATTCTGTACTACCATGTCACGGGCTGTGTAGTCGTCTTATCGGAAAGGAAGGAACGCAACGAAGAGGTGTCGGTAATACGGCGACCTTTACAGATCTGACAGAGAGGAGCTCTTAGGAGCTCTGGGGCTCCACTCGGTGCTCTGCAGATAAAGGCACAATATTACGAGTTATATGAAACGAAGTATAATAATCCTGTTAAAATAACACAAGATATCCACACACTTGCACAGAGTGAAATGATCCCCAGAATTAACATGAAGCATCACATGTTTTCAGATTTTAGCTTTTCCTTGTGGGATAAATTGTGCTTCAATATCCTATTAGAGTAAAGTAACGAAGTAGGTAAATTATCGCACACTTAATACTAGAAAAAACACATACCGACCGTTATGGTCGGCCAGTCTTGCAGTACCCTCTCCTTTATCCTCAAGCCAGATTCATTGTGATGCAAATAGGGCGAGCGACTTGATAGTCACTCGGACTTACTACTCGTGGCGTGCTCAGAAATGTAGGGGCAGCCGCACGTGCCCTCGACATACTCAAGGCTCTCTTGGTCATTGGGGGGATTGCAAAAGTAGCCGGTTGCTTGCCCAAAGGAACACCAATTGGTCGTGAAATCGTGGGAAGCGGGCGCGTGATGGCTGCAACCGGCGTATAAGTAGTAATATTTGACGACGGTGCACATTTATGCAGTTTGCTGTGTGCAAGGAAGGTCAAAGTTGGTATTGTGTTGGGTTTTACCTTTTACCGACGTGAGTACAATGGAGAGTGTCGGCGAGAAAATAAGTATGCACGAATTTATACTGAAGCTCTAATTAAGGCCGTGGGAGTTCTAGAAGCCGTGGACGGTGTACTGTAGTAACTGTAGTTGCTGTGGAAGCGGTAGAAGCAGTAGAAGCTCTGGAGTTGTTGATGATGCAGAAAAACAAAAGAAGAGAAGTCAAAGAGCAAGGCCATGATTTTATATCCCTGATACATCTATGCAGCGAGGTAGACTCAAAAAGTCAACTATTATCAAAGTGACAAAGTGACAAGGTGACAGAGTGAATATGTGAACAAGTGAAGTAACGATCAACTGAGCATGGTACACGACGGACAATGAGGAAGCAGAAAGCAGGATAGCAAAGCAATAATTACCATTGCTTTGGAACGTGACGAGCCAAACAACATACTATATGAAAACCGGTGACAACGATATGCCAACAAGTCCAGCAAGGTATTGCAGCATGGCTGCATCCTGTCTGAGATGGATGTGGTCTTGCTTCTTTCGTTGGGATTTTGTATGTGCTGTAAAAATCACACAACGTGACATTACTACCAGCTCAATGTCCAAAGTGATGTGAACATGGCACTATTTTCTGCCCGGATTAAATTTAGTAATTTTGTATTTGCCCGATGTTTTGCTAACAAGAAACTGGTGGTCAGGGACTTGTAGTTGACACAACGAGAATTTGTAAATATCACGTGCCCTGTACCTTTGTGTAAGATGATTGGCTAAACGTGAATAAGGCTGTACCAAAAGCTTATTTGAACAACTTTCGCATGATTCGGGGTTCCTTGCTGAGGATCCAGACTAAGGGCTTGCTGTTAAGTACACACAGATGCAAATTACCAGTGCCTCACAGTACAAAACTTGATGCTGTCCCCTATGATTCCTGATTCAACCTACACCCTACCTGCTGTATATTATGGCTGAGCGACGAGATGGTGTTGGGGTCGCACCTGCCCGCCAACATACTTACATAGAATGAGCAGAAGGCGCGACGGATTTGTTGTGATTTTAAGTGGGGCACGCATGCGCCCCTCACCCATGTATCTTAGAACTTGCCACAATCATCACCGTTCCCCTCGAGGAAGACTTGCGCCTACCCTCTTGCCCTCTTTGTTGTTGTGTCTATGCCCCTTTACTATGGCCTCGAAGCTGTTACCAAATTCTCGGCTTGGTGAACTCCGGACCCTGGGAATGTTTTTGCTCGGCCGGTAAAATAAAAAGCACCGCAAGGCAAGAGAAGAAAGAAATTAGACTGATATCCTCTCTCATCGTTAACTCTTAACTTCTTTGCTCTTTTCCTTCTTTCCTTCTTTCCATCTTCCCAGCTTCCATCTTCTCATCAACATACCATCCTCCGTCGAACATACAGCTTTATCCAACCGCTCTCCGCCACAGAGCAAACACCATGGAAGACTCCAAGCCAAAAGGTTGGAACAAACTTCCGCATGAAATCCGACAGAAAATACTGGGACTCGTTACCGGGGAACCATTCCCACCAAAGCGCCCAGTCGACACGGCCGGCCTCGGGGCCATGGCAACTGTGTGCCGTGAATGGCAGGAAGTATTTGAGCCGTACACGTTTGCCTATCTTTCCATTACCAAAGACTCGGTTGTCGAGCTTGCACGCGTCGTGGAAGGCGACAACGTTCGACGGCTCGGCTACATCCACCGCATGGTCTTGTCTATCCAGCTCGAGAAGTACATGTGTGCTGACTGTCGGCGGCCCGAAACGTTGCACGAGAGTAACTTGTACGTCCACCACACCCATTGACCCATTGCAGGCTCAGAGCTTGTGCTAACTTTGCAGAAACTCGGTGATCTTCACGAGGGCTGTCTCCCAACTCTTCTCGATCCTGTCAAAATGGAAACCCCAAGACCACCGCACAAAAGGCACCTCGGACGGCATCTGGCTGGAACTCGAGGCGTACTCGCCGAGCGACAATTTGCACTCCTTTTGCCACTTTCGCAAGAGATACCCGGTGATGCCAGAGGTGTTCCGGTCTGTTCGGAACGCCCATTCAAATGCATAGCATGCGTGGTGCCGTGGGAGACGGCACAATATCATCCCGAGCAAGACCACTGCCATGCGTGTGATGGGAACGGAACCGCTGAGCTTGATGCTGCCCGGGTGGGTGGGGCACAGCCGATCAACAGATGACCTTGGACCGGGGCTTCCAACTTGCCAAATCCAACGACTGCCGCATTTGTATATGCCACAAAACGACGTCGTGCGTAGAATGAGAGTCCGACGCGACTGGTACCGGCTGATACACCCGCAGGTGCTTGCGCAGCTTGCCAACGTGAGCACGAACCTGTCTTACCTAAGGGTCCAGCAGTGGCGGCCCGTCGATGCCAAAACGTTTGGCGTGGCCGAGGCCGGCTACACCGAGCTCTTGGACGGCGGGCTGCCACCGTGTCTGCGCTACCTCAACATGTACCAGGAGAGCAACCACGTGCTCAACAAACGCAACGACCCGCTCAGCTGCCGGGCGCCCTGCCGGCGGGTCGGCCTCACCCTGGCCAGGGCCGCCATGCAGCTCTACGCGGCCAGCGTCGCCTTCCATGCCGACGCCTACGACTTTTTCATGGCCGGCAACCCGGCGCCCGACCAAGCGTACCTGGCAAACTGCCGCTACGAGCCCTGCCGCTGCCACCGCAAGTCGTCGCCCAACACGGCCGCATTCCGCGACTGCAGCTGGCCGAGCCTGCAGCGCCTCGCCCTCACATCTTTTTGGTTCCAACGATCATCTACGACAACAGAACGGATGCAGGAGCTGATCCTGGCGCCGTGCAAGATGATGGACCGCATGCCCGCGCTCACGCTGCTCGAGATCTGGTTTGCCGAGGACTTGCAATCCGACTTTTGCCTGTTCCAGTTTCGGCGGACGTGGCCGAACGCAGACAAGAGCAATACCGGAGATGACCGCAGGCCCAACTCTGTGTCCCTCACGGCCACATGGGACGTTCTGCCTGTGCTTTCGGAGCAGGTGGTCCGCCAATGGGAAGCGCTGTTCCCCGACGAACCCCTGGCGGCGGAAATCAGAGTGGTGAAACCGCTGAGAGACGGGAGAGACGGACGCACAGAGGCACTGCGCCGCATGGTCATGGGAGATTTTATTTACGGTGACCAGGCGACGAAGGAGCATATGGAGTGGGAGCGAGTCGAAGGCCGGGATATGGTATAGCTGGTATATATAGTCAATGCCGCGGCCCTAGACACGGAGATTGGTACATTGTATCAGTCTTCATCGAATCTCTGTAGTACTTAGTGTGAATCGTTCGGACAACAGGCTACATCGACTTTCGTCTCGTTGTCGAGCACTTTGCTCCCTTCATCACAATTTTGCTTGAATGTTTATTCACTTTGTCATTGTCAATCTCTCTCTTTGTCACTATTTGTTAAGTTGGCTCCTGTATCGCTGCTTCTCGCGAGTACAAAAGCATGGCACTGCTCGTTATTATTATTTTTACTTCCTTCTATCGTTTGTTTTCTTTTTACTACATTTTCACTGGTCTTACAGTTACTACAGCTTCTACGCCTTTTACATCGTACAACCTTTATCTTGAACCTCGAAAGTGAACCGCTAAAGTTCACACTCCTGCCGACGCTCTCAACCGTATTCTCGACAGTTTCAAAGGCACCCCCCAACAAAGTACCCACAACAACACTTGGTCGCACCGCACGGCTAAGCCAACATGTGTTATATTGTCTACCAACATTACCGTTATCTCGGTTGCAGCCACGACTCCTCCGGCCCCATGAACTACAGAACCGTCTGGTGCGCCGCTGCGGCTTCGAGAGCCGAGTTTTGCACGGACGCCCTCTACAACACGGCCCATGAACGCCTAAATGTAAATGGTACGTGCGGCTGCTCCTGATTTCGCTCCTGATTCCGCCGTGGCAGAGTAAGTCCAGAATATCATTTAACCTAACATGATCGCGTGAGAGATAGTGTGATCGTGCGGGTTGGCGAGTGCCTTCTTTTACTACTTTTACGATGATTATTTTACTCCTTTTGCCTTGAGTCGGTATGAAATCATAAGATATGAAAACAAAGCTGTTTTAAAATTCACTTCTCACGATCGTATTGAGCCTTGAACATATGGCATAGCCGACGTATATAAGGGCATGTTTCAAGCATCCATTTCGCCTCATTCGCTTTTATGCACAATGCAAAACGAATCACATATTATATCGTCATCATGAGCAAGTTTGGCCATTTCTGCCACGTTCTGCTTCCCATAGGGCTGAGTTGGTCATATATATGGTGTAGTGGACTGCACGAGGTGAGTCACACGGCGAGGGCCTCGAGTCGTTGCATCACCATAAGGCGTGGGTAGGGTGTGTTACCGACAGAAAGAAGAAAGATGGTTGCGACGTCAAATGGCAGCCGTGTCTTGCCAAGACATGGAACTGCTGAATGCCGTTACCAGCTCAACCCCCTCCTTGCGTCACGAACAGCCTCGCAATTCTCAAGCGCGACCGTTGCGTGCCAAGACGCTTGAATCTGTGAGTCTCCAGCCCGCACCTTCCTCCGTCTTTCTATGCCGTCTTTCCCTTTCCCATTTTCTTGGCAACAGTAGTCCGTAGGCCACCCGACCTCTTCCCCGGCTTCTTCTTCTTGGCTTCCTCTTATTGCCGCCATTTGCATTAGGAGCTCGTTTCGCTTGACATTTCTTGGCAGGAGAATGGAGAATATACAGTAGGAACGAACGGATAGCCGGGTCTTGGCAATGTGCAACAGTCCAACTGCTGCTCCTTGGTCCCTGCTCGTCGGGTCCTTTGTCGGCGAGCTGTGGCCATGCCTTCCTTTCCTGGATCCGGCCGTTTGGTTACCACTTTCCTGAACGAGCAGTGGTGTTCCTTCCCAAATGAAAAATGAATCTAACGATTTTTAAGCATCCCACATGGAAGGGGGGCGCCTGGAGGAAAGAGGAAAGAGCAACGCGAGTTCCTTTTGCATTGTCGTTCTTTGCACTGTTCTGTGCGACTGTGTGAGCTCCTCGACAGGACCAGGGGAGGCCTCAAGACTACCAAAAGAGAAAACGAGGCGGGGGAAGCGGCGGGTTGTGTTTCCTCGTACGGCACTCACTGAAAAGAGGAGGGCCGTATTGGTGCGGTAGCGCTGGTGCAAAGTCCAAAAATTGAACATCGCGGAAGCTAGGATTAAATAGGAATGTGACCGGCTATCACGCGGAAAAGTGCGTGGAATACAAGGTTTCCTTGTGCAAAATGGAAAAAGCAAGCGGAGCTTGAATGGGAAGCAGCGTAGAAAAGGGGCAGAGATAAGGCATCACCTGGTATCCATTCGCGCGAAACGAGATTACCAGGCTCAATCGCCTTTCGTCTTTCGTCTTTTGTCTTTCGTCTTTCGTCTTTCGTCTTTTGTCTTCCGTCTTGTGTGAAACTATCGTCAGAAAGTGCCGCAGTTCCGATCGCCAGCTGGTCGTACGTCGCACTGGCAAAGTCTGTCGAGAACGACGGTGCTTTCTAGTTTGGTATTGTCGATTGGCGCCGTCAATGATGTCCATTGTCTGCGGGTTTGTTTGTTTCACGGAGAAGTGAGGATGTGCCAGTCAAGCTTTCCTTGGCCTTTCCTTGCCGGCTTGGCTCTTGGCTCAGGCTCTTGGCCTTTTTCCCCTTTTGGGGACATTGCTGTCTTGGCTCCCCAGATCCCCAGTTTGAGACGTGAGCAACGACGACATCCATCGCGCAGACGACATGCAGTTCTGCAGACATTGAATACATGCGCCTTTTAAATTCGCAAGTTTCTAAAGTTCTTTCGGGACTCACTGCATTCCGCATCTTCAATAGTTCGTCCGCAAAACAGTGTCTGTGTGTCCGGTCGCGTGGCAGAGCGACAGTCCCAGCGCTTTTGGTGGCGTTCCTCCTTTCCCTCTTGCCCCTTTCCCCCTTTCCCATTTTCGGATAGAATCAGGACCCAGCTGCTTGCCCCGCGCCACCTTATTCTTCGGCGACGTCCCTCGTTTTACGTCGCCGATTGTTTTCGACTTTTCCTTTTCTATCGTGAAAAAGAGTCCACTTTGGCGGCTGGATATCTCCACGCTCAAGGCCCTGGATACAGCAACATGTCTTTGGTGCTTCCCGTTTAGGCAGGTCTTGAGGGCATTTTGTCCACAGCGTTTTGCGCCCCTCAAAATTTCAAAATTTCAATTTCTTCAATTCCGTCCTCTTTGTGTGTCGAGTGAAGCATTTTTGTATTTTCAATTGACCTATGACATGCGATACATACATGTACATGTACATTGCTGGTCAGACTCTGTGTTATATTTCCATGTCGTCAACGTCTATTATGAGCTGTTAATGTGACATTTCCTTGACACAACACTCTCTATTCAGTCTTGTGACACAATGGAATTACGTCGCAGTCGTATCCAGTATTCCTCCCGTATCCTTATTTCACTTAAAGCCCCAATACCCCAGACAGCTCGTGCTTACAGCTTACAACAGCTCACTGTTCCAGTTCCCGGTTTAGTTTATTTTACAGTTTACAATCCACAGCTTGGCTTCCTTCGCGTTTGTCGCGTTCCGTCCAACGGATTCTGACAGCGTGCGGGTGCGAGTAGTAAATGGACTGAAAAATGGGATTGTTGGCCGTCCATTTTAGTTCCAGTCGCACTTGGTGGCACATCTCTGTCGCGGATATACATGGAGGTCTCATACTTGCTCGTCGTATATATTATATATAGCCAGCATCGCATCTATGATGTATTTATCTGGGCCTGGGAGAAAAGTGAGGGTGGGTCTTGCAGTCTACTTGTATCTCCAGATAAGACAGTATGCACATCAGCGACTACAACGTCGGGGATGTCTTGGACTGCCAAGTACTGCGGCCAAACCACTGCCAAGCACTGTCGAGAACGCCACAGCGGCACAGCCGTTCCTCCCGCGCATCCATTGCAGCCCTCCAGAAAGCTTGGCCTCCTTATCTCCAACGGAGACCCAATTTTATGTGCCCTAGAGTTGGACTGACGGAGAATTTGAGAGAACATGAGATACCGCGAGGAGAGGGTCAAGTGCTGGTCAGGCCCAGGAAAAGAATGTCCTCGTAACGTCGCAAATTGCAAATTGCAAATTGCTCGTCTTTCATGAGCAACCAACAAGACGCATTGCTGCGCCGCTTTTCCCGCTTCTCCCGCTCTCTATCTCTTGTCGAATCGCCTGTAGGAGCTGGAACAAACTCCATGCTTTATTTTTATTGGATAGACAAAGAGCTGAAATGGCAACAGACGCAAGGTTGTTGGGATCGAGTGGTGCTGGGAGAGACAGGATATAGTCCCCCATTTAGGAAGGTGGTCCTCACCCCTTCCTCCCCTTCCTTGGTGTTCGGTCCCCTCCTGCCACGTATCTCCACTTTTTTCGGCCTCGTAATTGCCGGTCCCGGTCTAAATGGCTTTAATATCTTTTTGTGCACATACATGTGCCAAACCGTACTTGGACTACCCACCTTTCATCCAAAGATACAATTCGCCGTCTGTAAATATCCGTGCTTGTGCTCCATATGGCACACAAAACGTCGCCCTGATAACACTGTTTGCCGACTCCACAACCGTGCCATGGGCGCGAAATTGAATAAAAATGAAACAAACTGAAGTCACTCAAGGCAAATAGACCACTCAGCACACCCAGATATCCAGCTTTATTTGTAGTTTTAGCCTGTCCCCACTGGTTGTCCTTTGACACCACCAGCCAACAGTCTCCATCCATCTCCATATGTCTCCGGTCTCTATCAAACCTTGATCAACTTTCTTTGAGAAGGTGGACAGCCAACCCCCGCCGATGTCATTCCGTTCACGGGCACCATCTTGTATTTCTCCATGTGTCTTTGTCTTTCTTTCGTGCGGCCCTCGCGTCCTCGCTCAACGACACGGGCCCATCTCACCATGTTTCACAGACACAGCGTCATCGTACTCCTCGTATATGTTGAGTGTACTCCGTACCATCTGAGTGAAGTTGTTTGTCTACTATGTAGGTGAGACGAATACCGGGTGTGGCTCTTGTTTAGGAAGGTCGGCCTGGCAGTCGTTTTTCTCCTTTCTTTCGTCTCTCTCTCCTGGCCGTCCTAACGAGAATAGGCATGCGAGTCAGCGATAGGAAGCTGTACGATCCATGCGATGTTTCTATTATTCAATTGTTGTTCAATGTACTCTTGGTCCTCTTGATACACTCCTACTTTACCATGATCCCATCTCACGTCCCTCACATGATAAGGATGTTGCCACACGACAGCATCCCCATCCACATCCACATCCACAAATGGGCATGATTCCAAGATACCGGTCCTTTTTCCTTTTACCTTGCCGTCCACTTCATCATCCACTCCGGGCGTCTGCTCCCGCCCACGCGTTGTTGCGGGGTTTTGCTTTTTGTCTCGTGTATGGTGCCACACGGCACGACACTTGGCCCGCTTGTACTCCCCTCTCCCTCGTCCATCCATCACTTTTATATATCCCCTTCTGCCCCCTCCCGTTTTCTGTCCGTCTGTCCGTCTTCCCCCCTGATCATCATCACCCAAAATGACGACCAAACGCGCAGGATTTTCAACCGACGGCGGAGACATTGAGAGTGCCAGTGCCAGCGGCAGCGGGCATGGCAGCAGTGACCATGGCAACGGCAACGGTGTCGGTCTCGACGAAAAGAAGGTTGCCCATGCCGGCCACGACTTTGCGCTCGCGTCGGGCGCCGACCTGCCGACGCACGAGTCGGCCGAGCTGGGCGCCATTACGGCTGCCGGGCCCGACGGCGGCGTCGTGACGACGGCCGAAGATCTGGTGACGCGGGTCATTGATCTCGAGGACGATCCGACGCAGAACCCGTGGACGTTTCGCGTATTCTTTTTGGGTAAGTGACCCCCCTTACCCCCTTTCCAGCATCCGGCATCGTTGCCATCTATTATTTCGGCCAGTCGCTGACCCTGACCAGGCATCGGCTTGTCGACGTTTGGCGCCGTGCTGCAAGAAATCTTCTACTTCAAACCGCAGACCATCTACGTGTCTGTCATCTTTTTGACGGTGCTGGCCTACATCCTGGGCGAGGCCATGTCGTATGCGATCCCGCGCAAGGGCCCGATCGGGCGGTTCCTGAACCCGTTCCCATTCCACATGAAGGAGCACGCGTCGATCACGCTCATGGCGTCGGCGGCGTCGCAGTCGGCCCTCGCCACCGAAGCACTGGCCGCGCAGGAGCTCTTTTACGGCGGCTACCCCAACAAGGCGGCGGGCATTTTTGTGGTGATCACGTCGCAGCTGATCGGGTTCGGCCTGGCCGGCTTGCTGCGCGACGTCCTGGTCTATCCGACGCACATGCTGTGGCCGATGAACCTGCCGATCACGTCGCTGCTCGAGTCGCTGCACGGCGAAAAGGCGGTGGCCAAGCAGCGCCTCAAGATTTTCTACATTATTTTCTTTTTCTTCCTGGTCTGGGAGATCTTCCCGGAGTACATCTTCACGGTGCTCGAGGGCGTCTCGATCTTCTGTCTGGCCAAGCAGGACAGCCTGGTGTTTACCAACCTTTTTGGCGGCGCCAGCGGCAACGAAGGCGTCGGTTTCCTGGCGCTGTCGTTTGACTGGAACTACATTGCGCCCTTTGGCAGCCCGCTGTGGCTGCCGCTGTACACGCTCGTCAACGAGTACATTGGCTACCTGGGCTGCGTCATCTTCTTCATGGGCCTGTACTACAGCAACACCTTCCGCGCGCAGGACTTCCCGTTCCTGGCGCAGGTCCTCTTTGACGGCTCGTCCAACGGCACCGTCTACAGCGTCTACAACCAGACGGCCATTCTCAACGACAAGTTCGAGATTGACTCGGGGCTGCTGGCCCAGCAGGGCACGCCGTTCCTGACAGCCTCCTACCTGGGCTACCTCATCACGTCCAACATGGGCTTCACGGCCACCTTTGTGCACATGCTGCTCTGGAACTTTGACGACATCAAGACCGGCTGGATGTGGGCGGCCCCGTCCAATCTGAAGAAGTTTTTGCGCGCCGAGTCCTGGAAGTTCTGGCAGTCCACGGAGACGCCCGAGGCGCGCTTCGACCGCAAGGCCAACGACCCCAAGCTCGACCCGCACTACAAGCTGATGCTGAGCAACATGTACCGCGAAGTGCCGCTCTGGTGGTGGGGCGCCGTGCTCGTCGTCTGCTGGGCCGTCGGCCTGGGCTGCCTCTATGCCCTCAAGTCGACGCTGCCCTGGTGGGGCTTCCTGGTCTCGACCATCATGTTGACCATTTTCCTGCTGTTCTTCGGCGCCCAGTACGGCATCACCGGCTTCCAGTACAACATCCAGCCCATCTGCCAGACCCTCGCCGGCTACATGTTCCCCGGCCGCCCGCTCGCCAACATGTACTTTACCTGCTTCACGTACAACTCCATGCAGCAGGCCCAGCTGCTCGCGCGCGACCTGAAGCTGGCCCAATACGTCCACCTGCCGCCCCGCCACACGTTCACCATCCAGGTCATTGGCTGCGTCATCGGCGCCATCCTCAACTGGGTCATGATGCTCACCATTGTCCAGAACCAAAAGGACATCCTGACGGGCATCGTCGGCTCCAACATCTGGTCCGGCCAGAACGTCCAGCAGTTCAACACCCTCGCCATCTCGTGGAGCATCGCGTCCGACATGTTCTCCATCGGCTCAAAGTACCAGTGGGTCACCATCGCCTACCTGCTCGGCTTCCTGGCGCCCCTCCCCCTCTGGATCGCAAACCGCCTCTACCCCCACAAGGCCTTCCGCTACCTCAACACCTCCATCATCCTCTGGCAAATGGGCTACCTCTTTGTCGGCATCAACTCCGCCATCACCATGTTTTTCGGGCTCGGCTTCATCGCCCAGTGGTATCTGCGCCGCAAATACCCGGCCTTCTTCGTCAAGTACAACTACATCACCTCCGCCGCCCTCGACGGCGGCACCCAGGTCATGGTCTTCATCCTCACCTTTGCCGTCTTCGGCGGCAGCGGCACCGCCCGCCCCTTCCCCATCTGGGCCGGCAACCCCGACACCTCCCTCCACAACCTCGACTACTGCATGGTCAACACCGCCGAGACGAGCTAGAGGGTGGTCGACGGCCGGAGAACGGATCTCCGAGTGCTGTGATGAGCGGGTGGAGTTGTATAAGGTGCAAGGCGGTCGTGGCGTGGTGTAGTTTCGTTTTGTCGCTATAAACTTAATTGTGTATAACTTTAATTGACAATAATTCATATCTGTACGGATGAGACAAGAAACACTGTATTTAACGTTTGCCATGTGTGCCTCATTCCCTTCCTTTTGTAAATAAGAAAACATGAAGAAAATTGGTCTGTAGACTGCATTAATATATTTTATTTCACTTCAAAGCCGCAAGTTTACAGCTTTCTTTGCGCTTTTGTTCACTTTTTCATTTACAAAGTCTACAAGCGATGAGAGACAAAGGTTGTCGAATACTCTCTTCATTGAGAAAAGCAAAAACGTCTGAAAAAGTGAGCGGTTGAGAATGAGGCTCTTCCTTACAGAGAAACGGGGATAAAAGTAGAGTGGTCGGAGAGCTTTGCCCGAGCAGTTGCGTGGGTCTTTTTTTATTCTGTCTCCAAGGGTTGACGGTTGAAACAGCTGTACGACATAAGCCGCCCCCAAATTGCCCAACTCTTTTCGACGGCAGAACACTGGACGTTGTGAGTGTCCTGAAATTAAAGTTTGCACATTGTCGAGCCGTGGCAGTCTCGTTCGCCTCTCCCCTCACTTGGCAGTCGAGGCCCGATTGGACTTTTGATCGAGGTTGCATCGAACCAGACAACAGCACACTTTTGTGAGAACTGATGGTGGGCTGGTAATTTTGAGAAGAGGTGCAGACAAGGAACAGAGAAATTCGCGAAAGGGCCTCACGACATGATTGCTCTCAATCTTCAATAACAACCCATTTTAACTTTTAACTCTGCCACAGCAGTCGAGAAACATATGGTTCTTGTTGAAAGATTTCAATTGCACACTGATCAAAACTCTACTTACTGAGTAGAATGAGGCCCTGCCCAGAACCTGTATCGACAAAGACGGCCATGTATCTCAGCTTGTGCGGGGTATGAGATGATCCTGCGTGCAGCTCTTGAAATGGACAACTGAGCCGACATGGTTCTCCTGCACAGCCACATCGACGAGAAGATGATCGTGATCTGCTGTGGAAGGAAAGAAGCGCAAGAACAGACGAAAAGTCAAGAGACGAAGGCGCGGTAGAGAGTCGGGAAAACAGCGGCATACGTGCCAACAGCCAACTTCGCTTACATGTATCGTCGTACATTGGAGCTGCGAGTCAGCCTCAACCTGGAACATCCGCGTCTTTTTCTCGTTGAGCTTTTCCTGTCTTTCAGTCTTCTGTCTTCTGTCTTCCCAGGCGGCACGGACACATTGCCTGAACAGGAAACTCGAGCGAATGCACTGCTACCGAATGTCTTGTCGATGCCTGTCGACGTCTGCGTTTTGTCGGTGCCTGGTGATGTGCAAAGTCGAAATTGTACGACAGCTCCTCCTGCAAGCCACAGCGGAAATGCATTTTCGAACCAAACAGATCGATTTTGTGAGCAAGAGAAACAGGGTTTGCGAGCACAATATACAGGGGGGTGGCCAGCGTTCCTTGTGGCCAAGACACGCATGCATCTTCATCGCAAAGAGACAACCAGAAAGAGAGCACAGAAAGTATGACTCGCACAAGATTGGATGGCCTTTTGGGGAGAAAGTTGACCTTTGCCGATCCTTGTCCCATTGGCATTTGTCGACAGAGTCGCAGTGAGGCTCAAAAGGCGTACATGTACAACTGCAGGCTGACCACCCACTTTTTGGACAGCGACTTGTGATCTGGTTGGCCAACGGTCATCTCCAATCATGCCAAGCTGCTGCGGGCAACAAAACAAGTGTGGAAGGGTGCAGAACAGGTGCAGACAAGGTACAGACAAGGAACAGAAGACAAGGAGAAGAGGAACAAAAGACAAGGAAAGTGAACCTGAATTGAACGGCACCTCTCTCTGCCCAGCCACGAAAAGCGGCGCCAGCCTCTGGCCAAGACATGGAGAATATCACGTCGAGCATAACGGTTTGTGAAAAGGTGACGATACACAACGGAGCGGTACAGATACATGCCGTCTCAACCATGGATTTCGGGAAGCACTCAGGAAAGCAGGAAAGCAGGAAAGCAGAGCAGTCGTCGCAGAGCCGCCGGGCAGCCAAGGACGCCACAAGGGACAAGAATCACAAGAAGGACAAGAAACGACGAGAAGGACAAGAAAGCAAGAAAATAACAAGAAAACGCCAAGGCGGATCTACAACCGTGGACGTGAAAGTGGAAGGTGTACGGAGTATTTGGACGAGGGAAAGAAGTCAAAAGCTCAAGACACATGAAGAACTGCGGCAACGAGATCGTGGCGGCGAGAAACGTCTTGGCCATTGCGCCCTGTCGTCCATCGTCCATCGCCATCGCCCAGCATCGTCCACGATCGGCCGCACTCCGTAATTCGCGTCAGATTCTGGCCAGGCCAATTGCCGGGGCTGACATGGATGTACCTCCGTACATGTATTCCTTATTTTAACCATCGTCTCTCGTGTTCTCCTCGTCTCCTTTTTGTTCTCTGCTCTCGTTCATGGTTTTCCTCCTCCTTTTTCCCAGACACAAAAACGTTCTCTTTGCTGATCCGAGGCAGACTGCGCGCGCCTTGATTTTAAACTTTTTCTTCTTTTTCGTTTTTCTTTTTAAATTTTTTTCAGCTGGCCGGGGTGGGGGCGGGAAGTGGTGGTGTAATGTTGGTGTTGGCGACGTTGTAGTGAGGGGAAAGGAAGCAACCAGAGGAGCTAAAACCTTAATTGTGCAGGGATTGTCATTTCGTATTTTCGCGTTTCTTTTGGGCTGTCTGCATGGCCTGCCGATCTCATCTCCAATGGTCGTCTCGTCTTTCGTTAGCCTAACGTGTACGGAGTACTCCGTGCATGTACTCCGTACATCGTAAGGCTCAGGCTGCATCCACACACGACCCGTCATTCCTTCTGCGTGTCTTCGTCCCAGGTTTGTGGCTTGTGACTTTTGCTCTTTTGCCTTTCTTTTGTCTTTCTCTTTTCTACATCGTATGTGTACTTCGTACATAGGGCTGTATTTTGTACCTCTTCCTTTGCAGATCGGGCACGTTGGAGCGAGAAACCTTGGCCAGTTCACATTCCCTGCTCCCTTGGCTGGCCGTCGATTCGTGCAGGGAACGTCGTATTTTATTTTTTATTATTTTTCTATTTTTTCATGTTTCCGTGACTTTATTCTTTTCCAGTCAGAATGGCTCGACGTTCGGCCGGTGCCTGGCAAGAGAAAAAGAAACATAAAGAAGCGATGGCCTGCTGTTCACCCTCATCATCGTAGAACGTCTTCCGACGGCAACACTCGTTTACCACAATATTTTGTGCCATCTGCAGTCATGGCCTCCTTCAACCCGTCACTCGTTTTACTTCTCTCGTTTCTGTCTGCGCTGCTCTTTTCGGCTGGCACAGATGCCCGCGCGCGCACCCTCGGCCACAATGGCGCCATCTCGCGCAGCGGGAACACTTCCCTGAGCCTCGGCGGCAGCAACTCGAAACTCAGCAAGCGCTCCGGCTTTGGTGCCGTCGAGAACCTGGCCGCGCCGGGCCGTCTCGGCGCGCGCCAGGGCGAGTGCCCCGGCATGGAAAACTGCGGTCTCTTTTGCTGCGAGCTGGAGACGGTTTGCGTAGGTGCCTGACAACAACGCTCCTGTGTGCCTGATTTGCCTGATTTGCCTGATTTGCCTGATTTTCCTGAATGCTAACGTCCCCAGTGCGAGGCCGAGTTCAACTGCTGCCCGGCGGTGACGCCTGTGTGCCAGGCCGACGACTTCTGCTGCCCCGTCGACATGGAGCACTGCGGCGCCGTCAACCCGCCGTACTGCCATCTCCCCGGGACCATCTGCTGCCCGGAGCCGTCCACCACGGGCTGTCCCGTCGACACCACCTGCTGCGGCACGGAGTACTGCTGCGAGGAAGGCTACCTGTGCTATGAGGAGGAAATCTGCTGTCTGCCCGGGTCCGTGGCCTGTGACTCGTGGTGCTGCCCCGGCGGCACCGAGTGCAGCGATATCGAGGGCTTCTGCGAGTTTGACGACGGCCAGACGTCGGCGGGCAGCCAGCCGAGCCAGACGCAGCAGACGTCGATTGGGCAGCCGTCCGCGTCGTCGCCGCCCGAGTCGTCGCCACCCCCGGAGTCGTCGTCGCCGCCGGAAAGCTCGTCGCCCCCCGAGTCGTCGTCTCCTCCGGAGTCCTCGTCTCCGCCCGAGAGCTCGTCGCCTCCTGAGTCCAGCTCGCCCCCCGAGTCTTCGTCGCCGCCGGAATCTTCGTCGCCTCCCGAGAGCTCGTCGCCTCCAGAATCCAGCTCGCCCCCCGAGTCTTCGTCTCCGCCGGAATCCTCTTCTCCTCCGGAATCGTCTCCCTCTGTGTCTCAGCCTTCTGTCTCTGTCCCCTCCAGCTCGGCCCCCGTCTCGAGCCCGCCCGTCTCCAGCGAGTCCTCCATCCCGCAGTCCTCGCCCACGGTCTCCGAGAGCAGCACCAGCACCTCCGGCACGCGGACCTGCACGCTGTCTCACACGCCGACGCTCATGATCCCCTTCATCCAAGACAAGACAGACGAGCTGCTGGCCAACATGTGCCTGGGCATGCGCAAGATGGGCTTTGTCGACCGCCAGATCCTGCATTATGAAGGGCCCGGCGCCAGCGCGCGAAACCGCCCTTTGACCGAGTGCGGCGGCGGCCGCTGCTGCACGGGCCAGGTCAAGGTCGGCGGCGCCAACAACGGCGCCAAGCTGACCTGCGACGAGTACCCGCCCGCGTCGTGCGAGGAGAGCAGCGCCGACTCGTGGGTCGGCTGCATCATCGGCACGCAGAACACGGCCGGCGGCTTCAAGTACCTCAAGGACTTTTACCGCGACGAGTTCAAGTTCAAGGGCGGCTGCCCGTTCCTCATGCAAATCGACCCGGCGCTCAACTGCCTGACCGTGCAGGAGTCGTCGATCCCCAAGTGCAACAATCCGCGCGTCCCGCGCAAGCGCGCCGACGGCGAACGCGACCCGGCCAACGGTGTCTTCTATCCGCAGTACGCCGGCAGTGCCACCGGCACCCTCATTATCTATCTGGACAATCTGCCCGCCGGCAACTACCGCGTGGACGTTACCTTCCCCGAGGGCGCTGTCGTCGACCGCGTCTTGCTCGGCGACGTCGACGGGAACGAATACAATGTGTAAGTCCGCCAGTGTGATATCCATTTGAGTTTTGCGTTCTTTGAGTTCCCCCACTAACGAACCCCCAGGCAAACCACCCCGACCTCCGACTCGCGCTACCAGTTCACGGCCGTCCTTGACGAGTTTGCTTATTCGGTTGCCCTGATCGCCGAGACCACCGCCGACGATCTGGAGGTCGACACCTGGTCCGTCGTCGCCGACGAGGGCACCCCGCCCTTCTCGTCCGGCGGCTCCAACATCGCCACGCCGCCGCCGTCGTCGTCGACCACGTCGCACCACCCCCCGGGTACTGTGACGGACATCATCACCACCACCATCGTGACGTGCATCAGCGGCATCACCACCACCATTACGACCACCACGTGCCCCGAGCCCACCGAGTCGCACCACCAGCCGACGCCCACCGACACGGAAACCGCCAGCGTGAGCACCATCACCACCGTCATCAGCGGCACGACGATTACCACGACCTGGTGCCCCGAGCCGACCGGCACAGCTCCTCCGCCGCCTCCGCCGCCGCCGCCGCCGCCGGGCCACTCTCACTCGTACTCGTACTCCCACTCGCCGCCCGGCGAAGGAGAGTCCCAGCCGCCGGCATCGCAGCCTCCCCAGCATACAGAGTCGCCTCCTCCCGAGGGTGGTGGTGGCGGCGGTGGTGGACACAACACCAGCCCGCCCCCGCCCCCGCCCCCGCCTCCTGGCACAGTGACCACCCCGGTCAACCCGACCACGCCCACCACGGGTCCCGGCACGTCCGGCCCGTCCGCCGTTGTCACCGCTTCGGCCACCAGACCCGACACCGCCACCATGGCCTGGCTTTTTCTGGCGGCTTCGCTACTGTTCGTGAACTTGTAGAGAAGAGGTTGTGGACTGTGGATCTGGCTTATGATACTGTTTGAAGGAAATTGGCTCAGTTGATCTTCGTTTTTTTTCTTTTTTGTTTCTTTTTTTTTCTTTTTTTCTCGTTTCTCTTCTCTATTCCCGTATATCAGGTTAATATGTGGAATTTTCTTCTTTTTTCTTCTTCTTTGTGGCCGCCTTCTACTTACTTTGATACGAAAACAATTGACGATAATTCTGCACGCGAACGCATCGCATCACCATACCGTTCCAACTCAAGGCTTTGCACCATGATCCTAGCTTGTGCATTCTCGATCCCCCGAACATGCAACGGCCATGAAGATCGAGGCGTGAGCACCTCAGATTATGTGCAGCTCTTGTGCAACTGTGGCTGGTTGGGGGAAAGTGCCCTGCATTTACGAAGAGGAACGGGACACTAAACACTCGTTCTCGAAAAAGGGCTGGAAATGCTCTGCATTCTCTCGTCCAGGAGAATCAAAACCGTGAACGGAGTCCGTTGTACGACGTGCCATAAAACAGAACCGAGTGTCTGATGTTGTCGGATTACTAAATCTAGGCAAGCGCGACGGGTACATCCGTCTAGCGAAGGAGTTCACTGACACTCAACTGTACTGTGTAAGGAAGGAACTGCTGGTGTAATCCTGATGCAGTATCAAACCTGTAATTTTGTAACCGAGGAAGGTGCGACTGAAAAACCTCCACCTCCACAATTTTATCCGGCAGGCACGCAATCTGCCAGCTAGCAAGTGCGTCTCTCTCGTCACATCTCATCAACGCAAAAGAGTTGCCAACAAAAACCAGGAAACGTCCAAAGTAAAAAGGAACGCCGCGCATTTTCGCTGGAACCCGTGACGAGGGATGCGGGTGCGGGGGTCCAGTCAGAGAGGAGAGCGAAGAGAGATCGCAGAGAGAGACCCCCACTGCATCCCGCGCCGATGCGCTGTGACGGCCCCAGAAAGGGACCGGCGGCTCCACACACTCACACCCTCTCAGTCTCAGACAAGAGGACGCTTGGGAGGAGGGAGGTCAAGAACGGCCGTTGGATAGCCCGAATGGGGGAGACAAGACGAAACGACGAAACAAAAGACACAGGATGGTGTGGTCTCCTCCCCGTGGCTCGACACCCTCTCATGGCGGCACAAGGCTGGAAAGGGTAGGTCGTTCGGGAGAAAAGGCACCATCACCTCCGTCCCATGGACCCAGGCAAACCCGACAACGAAACGACAAGAGACGGTATCGGGGCTTCTTTGTCGCTGCTTTGGCTCTGCATGTGACGGTTCTGGACGTGGGTGGAAATGCCCGTACGTCTTGTCTTGCAAACCGCCGTTCGGTCGTTTATTCATTTTGTGCGTCACCTCCATATCAACGTGGTCCACATTGAGGACAATGCTGAGTAGTTCAATGTGTATTTTTCTGTGTTTTCCCCTCATTCTTGTCTCCTTTCCGCGCCAAACGATCCTTGCCCAGGCTTTCCCCACGCTGGTGCTTTGCTGGCTGTCCCATGAGCTTCCATGGGCTCCCGTGGTCTTTGGCGCTCTGTTCCTCTCTTGATTGACTTGCTCAAATAAGTCGTACGTAAAGATTGAGCGAACATTTATCAACAAGAACGGTACAGGCTTGTTGTTCGTTATTTGGAGCACATGTGCGTTTTAAATACCTCCATAGAGTGTTCGTTGTTGGGCAGCTGGAGCCTAGGCAGAGCTCCCGTGTCAGGTGGCACAACGCGCAGCACTACACAGTAATGCGATTTCTTGGCTTACTTTCTCACTTTCTTTTCTTACTGTTTTACCCCAGATTTATTTTGCAGGGATCCCCTTTTTCTTTAGGCGTACATTCAGTTATTGTCATTGCCTTTGCTATTGGCAATATGATTGCCCCGAAATCCTAAAGTACCTTCGATCCGTCTTCGTTTCGCGTACGCTCCAGACCGTCTCCTTGCTCCCTTGTTTCCCAGCCAAGGTTTGTCCCTTGTTTTCTTGTCTGCCCTGCCGCCCCGGCTCCATTGTGGCAAGTCAAAGTGATCAAGTGACGTGTTTTGGATGCCGAGCCTGCGTCTTATTCTCTTTTTCATTCGCAAGCCTGCTATTAATTCCAGTATTTTGGTCAGAATAAATGGCGTGTGCCTACAAGCTTGGTCTCCCCCCCCGTAGAAGGAACGGTCGTTACCCTTTTTCCCCTTTCCTTTCTCTCTTTTCCCCCTACTAACGTGCCATTCTCCTGTTTTCAGCCCGGCCATACCCCTGTATCAAAAGAACGTTTGTTGTCGTATGCCCCCGAGGCCCCGTACCAAGCTACGGGCTTGGGCCGGGTCTAGCTGGACGAATCCACTTCGACCTGGCACCTATCGTCGTCCCCCTGGCTGGCCCGGAAGGAGAAAGCTTCCAAGCTTGGAAGCCTCACAGGGAATGGTCGATCACAGCGTCATAACTTCCAGCTTTGTGCCTTCTTCGAGTCCTTTGGTTCGGTATATCTCAGTATATCCTCCTTTCTTCCATATTTGGGCGGCTTCAATGCTTGGGGCTGGTAAGACACCCCGAGAAAGGGACCACAAAATTCTAGACACCTCCGTCATCATTTACACTGCAAGATCAAGTATCATTTCATAGCTCTCACTCCATGTCGTCAGAAACGCGGGGCCGCCCGTCATACACCTTACCCTCACCGAGCACAAAAACGAGAGATAAAGAACATCGCCGATGAGAACTCGACCACGGGTAAAAAAAATTAATAGAACATTTGTAAAAAAAAAAAAAAAAAAAAAAAAAAAAAAAAAATATTCGATATCGCCGGCCGGTTCGACCCGCCGAGGAAGTGTTCTGGGTTTGCCGTTAATCGAAAATTAGTGCCCTGTCAAGTCACCTTCCGGGCCTGGACACTTGGACAGTTGTGCCCTAAAAGGGGCAGTCGCCCTAGCACGCGCTAACATCATAGTGGCAGGGGAGGCGCGTCTGGGGGGTCCTGATCATTCCCTAGATTCCCAATTCTCCCTGCCCTAACAACCCAACGGTGCCTCATAGTGCCCACGTTTTAATGATCTCGGGTCTCGTCTTTCCTCTTTCGGAACTGGGACCCTTCCTCGCCTACCCGCGGTCAGGGATGGAAGGGACAGAATGGGCAGAAGCGAGGGAAAGCGCCCCCCTTCTTTCCTTCTCTTGAGGTTTCGGTACCTTCCCTCTGGGTCCATCTTATTCCGTTGGGTAGCTCCGAAAATCGATTTTGCGGGCTATCGCTGCTTTTTCCCATGTCATGTAGCTTTTTCATACGGAGTACGGAGGTATTCATGGTTTATTTTTATTTTAGAACGCTGTTGGCGTCTTGTGAGTCTAAGATTGCTGCCCGATAGCTAAGCCGTAAACGGGAGAGCGACCTTATTTTCTTTTTTTTGGGGTGAAGGCCCCAATGTAGTTATTTTGGGGCTGTGAGATATTTCCCTTCGGTCGGGTCTTCCTTCTCCTTTCCTTCCAATTATTTTTCTCTATTTTCCTCTCTTCTTTTCTTCTCTGCTTCTGTCCTTTTTCCTCTTTTGTCTTTTGTCCTCTTCATCTTTCTTGAGGCTTGTGACTGCCTCTTTTAGCTTTAGGTTCTTGCTCCCCGTTCCCGCCTGCTCCTTCCTTCTTTGTCTTGCAAAAAGATCACGAGTTCCCTAGCTCTTTCCCTCTCCTCCCATCCTTCTCGCGCCTTCTCCTCTTTCGCACGCCTCCTTCCTTTTTATCTTCACCTTAATCACCTTGGTCCCCCTTTTTTGTTTATATTTTCACATCCCGATTCTCATTCTCCTTCACCTTCGCTTTCTTCAACCTCTTCCAAGCATTGCGCTCTACTCGACCGCGCATTCAAAATACCCAAATCAGAGCTCTCAGAGTCTTGCCGGCCCCGACAACGCACCCGTCCCACAATCTCTCCAACACAACGCGCTCTCGTTCGTTCCTCCCTTGTTTGTATTGCGCCACTTGCACCAGGGAAAGGGTGCACCTGACTTCTTTCTCCGCCCTCCACATCCCGGCCGCGTCGCCAACGCAAACTGCTCGCCCTTCCTTCTTGTACGAAATTGCCTCTCGCCGAGCACGCTTCTTTTCGACTCTTGATTTCTCGTCGTCTTCTTTTTTTCTCGCGAAAGTCACCCTCGGTATAATTCACCAAGATCGGCCCAGGCCGGTCCTGTCTGATTCCTCAGCTAAACGGTCCAGCCAAGCTTAACTCAAGCTCCAAGCTCTTCGGAGCAACTCCGAAGCTCGATTCCAACGACATATTCGCCCTCTTTCTTTTCTTTTTGTCCATTTTATACGCACACGGGTCTCCACATCCATAAGATCTGAGTCCGCATCACTCGTTTGCCCCAAATTTTGTCCAGCTTTTGCTTGTCCTCGACTATTTTCAAAAGCCAACGCATCCCTTGCTCCTTGCATCATCCTTCTTCCACGAAGCTTCTTTTTAAACCGCCCAAGATCGACACAATCCCCTAGAAAATCCAAAGCACAAGCAGTCACATAATTTCTCGCCGTCGCCAACCGAGCAAACCACAGCCCAGCACCAGTTAGCCCGCCATCCTTTCATCAGACGACCTTGCTAGCTTGGCGGATACGTCCACTCCGAGCTACCTGTCCTCTCAACATCCAGGGTCTGCTTCTCCAAGATCACCATTTACGAATCCGCAAAACAACACACCTCTCGCCCCCCAGATTCTCCACCAGCTCGAGTTGAAGCTACGTCAAGCTCTCCGCCTCCGCGCAATTGCATCTTACGTATGTCGAAATTCCTCATCCAGTCCTACCTGTTTATCAATTTATGCTCAGTCGTTCCCTTTTGTCAATACCAACCACTTTCCCCTCTTCACAAGCCCTTCCCCCGCCCTGTGTCACGCACGCCTAGCGCCTCTTGTAACCTCACCCTACATCTCTACCTGCACCTGACGCACCTGATGCACCTCAACTCAACCTTTCCCCCAGGCTTCTGCTTCTGTTCCTGCACCTCAATCTGCGTGCCGGCTTCACCTCGCTTTATCCTGGCTGGCCACGCACTTAACCCCCCAGTTCCCACATTCACAGTAACATCTGAGCCCCCAAGAGAACCTTTCTGGGCCTTCCAGAGTCACTCTGCACATGCACAGGACTTCAGTCCCTTTCCAGGACCCTTCTCTCGTACCCCCACAAACTGATACCCATGCCCATGCGTGTGTGTTGTTCACAGTAGAACGAGCCTCATCTCTCCCACATAGCCGTCGGGTTCTTCTTCTTCTTCGCACCTTGCACCATTCTTAACCCTGCTCAACCCCTTTGTTTTCCTATTCTCTCTTTTTTTCGTGCCTCGTGCACGATCGTACTGAGCTACCATCACTCTTCTCCCCCTCACCGTGCCCTAAATACGACAGCACTTACGAGTTATTCCTCCCCCGGCACTGCCTTCACCTTCCCCATAAAACGTTTTGCCTTTCCCCGTTTTGTTTCTGTGGGACTTGTTGACCTTCCAGGCACGCGGTAGTTGAACCATGGTTCGCCATAGTCTGATAGTGGTGCTCCCATTTTTGTTTCCTGCCCTTCCTGTTTTCTAAACTTGTTCTGTTTCTTTTTTTGTTTTGCTCTCGTCTATTTACAACACGATTCTTTTTTCTTTATTTCCGTCTTCTCTCCAAAACTAACAAGCGGAAACCAGCGGCGAGATACGACACAACTCTTCCACCATTCATTTTTGTTATGCTTCCCGAGGAACAAGGACAACCAATCCCACGAGACCAACAAAAAGAAGGATCCTAGACACCAACAACGCAAACCTCTCTGCCTCGCTTGACACAATTTTCGTTTGCAGTTGCTCCTTTTTCTTCAATTTCGAGTCTCGTTTAAGCAACGGACTGGTCGACGGGAACCTGCTTCAACTCTTTTTCAGGCCAATAACGTAAGGCCCTAGTCACAGCCACCGTCACAGTTTTTATTATCATTACTGTTTACGTTCGTCGCGGGTAGCCGCGCTCCCGGACTTTTGAATTATTCACACCGCCCCCATTTCTCTTACCAAAAGTCGTTTGTCGTGGAACGACTGGCCTTTTTCTTGCGTTTTTTTACCACGGAATAAAATCGCCTCATTTTTGAGCGGTGAAAAACATCCTTTTCGAACCTTCTTTTCAACATTTTTCTCCCTTTCAAGGACACCATTTTGATTATGAGGTCATAATTTGTCTTCATAAGCGTTCGAGTCCCCTTTTTGTGGCCTCATGATGCGCACGGTCTAAACGGAATTCCGACCGACGAAACAGCCCAGACGACCACGACCACGCGAGGGAAGTTCGGGATATGATCTCTAACAGCGGTCCGTCTTTTTGAGCTGTTGGGTCGTCTAAAGAAGAGGGGAACAAGAGTTGCTTGTTTTCTCTTCTTTTTCAGAAATGGCGCCATCAGCCAAACGAAATAGCGGAGGTGGAGGGACCTTTGACCATCCGGCGGGGAAGCCGGCACAACCGGTCAAGAAGGCCAGCGGCACCACCAGCAAACCGACGACGCCGGCACAAAGTAACAAGAACGCAGCACCCAGGATCAGTACTTCGGCAAATGCTTCGGAAGAGGCAGCAGCGAAAGCTTTGCACAACGACGAACAGGATTCTATCGAGGCAGCGCTGCCTATCCTCCCACGAGGATTTGTCGAGAACACGGCCGAAATCTACGCTGAGGTGGCCAGCTTTGATGTGATCCCGCCAGAAAAGTTGCGCGAGTACTGGCGTGGTATGTCCTTTCCGCACGGTATTTAAGCGCAATGAGATGCGATACTAACCAAAAACAGTGTATACGATCACACATCGCAAGTTGTTCGATCCGACTGCGAACCGTTTGGAGAACTTTTGGTGGCATGTCTGGGGCAGCAAGCGCCGCAACCTAAGTGGCAAGACCGTGGCAAGACTGTATGAGAGCATCTCGACAGGGCCGACGTTTGTCCCTTTGCGGACACCTGCCACTCGATACGATGCGCCAACTGTATGTTTTTCTATCTAGAGATTCTTGCTATGTCTATTTGTGCTAACATTTTCGTTCTTAAAAGATCAACTTTTTGCAGCCACCGCCGTCAATACGCAATAACACGAAAGAAGAAGCGAAATCAAAAGAAAAACCAGCAGAAGAGAAGCCAGTAGAATTGGCAAAAGAACCGGAAACAGAAGTTCACGAAGTCCATGTATCTCCCGTCAGTGCGACACCACCAAAACGTGTTGACGACAGAGAAGGCTCGACGACCGAAGGGGACGAGAGCACAGACAGCGACGCTTTCGACCACAAGCAAGACCAGCAAGATGCGCATATTAAGCTTCTCTCGTCGTCATCAACAAGACCAGCACCCGCCCAGTCAATCCTTCGGAAGGCCAGACCATCCTTTTCGGGCCCACGTCCAACACCACGATTCGCGCTGCCATCCGGCGAGCCATCCGAGGCCGAGGAAGAAGAGATGGAGGAAGTCCGATCCGGGGGGAGTACCGGCGCGAACGAAGATGCTGCAACGAGCAGCATTGGAAGCACCGAAGCCACCCGGTCTGAGCAACGCGAGCCCAAACAAACAAAGCGCTCGTCGTCTGGCAGCAGTACCAGCAGTAAGACGGCATCTGGCAGACGCGACGGACCAAGGCTTGTCAAAGGCAAGGCAACTAAGAAGAAGTTTGTTGTCAACTCGTCGGCATCAAAACGGAGAACGGTGGTGTCTAAGCGGTCCGGCTCTCACGGCTCTCAGTCCTCTGGTACCTCCGAAGGTCTTGGATCCCGCGAGGCGACTTCGTACCTCCCACCGCGCCATTCCGACGAGTCACTTGTCGGTGTGGAAGAAGAGGAAGTAGAGGACATCATTCTCCCTCCTGCGCTGGCTTCGCCCCAGAGTCCCGACCCACTTCCATCCCGATCACGAGCTCTGAAACAGCGCCAGTCTCCGAAATTGACAGCAATGTCGGAAAAGACCGCCGGAAAGCAGCCGGTCCGAACGCAGCCTCCTGCCGAGCCAGAGCGGACATCTTCACCAGCCTCGGAATCGACTGCTGTGTCGTCGGTATCAGGATCGATAACGGGCACCGTTTCCGGCAGCACTGCCCCATCTGCACCAGTTCCTGCATCAGAGACTCGTAAACGGTCTTCTTTTGCCCAGTACGTGACTGGCGTGTCTGGGCCGGGAAGCTTGGCGTCTTCGGGCGGCTCATCAGGTGGCCTCGAAATGCCGGTCGCCTCCCGAAATCGGCAGTCCACTCAACGACCGAAAATTCCTGGCGGACCGGCGGCCATTCCCCGACCCGGTAGTGGTTTGATAAGGCAAACCACAATGCCGTATGAGCTCGGACAAAGCCACAGACAGCAGCTCGGCCGTATTGGCTCTGCTGCAGTGATGTCGTCTAACAAGGGCACACCACCCCATGCTATGCCGCCTACCTCGGCATACTCAGGCTCCGGCTCAGGAGGAGCGCCAGGGCTGTCGGCTGCAGTTCCAGCAGCACCAATGATGGGCCGGTCCATGTCGCAGGACAGCTATGGTGCTCGGCCTCGACTGATCCCTGGTTACCAATCCCCCATCTTGGGACCTATGCGGTCATCGACTGTCACTGCACCCTCAATGGTGGCCGCTACTGGCGTGTTTATGGATGCCGAAGGTCCGGACACTTTTGAGCTGTATGCAAAGACGGGACTGGAAGAGCCGCCCATGGAACCGGATGATGATGAAGACGACATCATCAACAGCATCAACAGTATCAACAGTGGCAGCGTCAGTGGTAGCGGAGGCGGCAGCCAAGCGATGTACATGCCGGAGAGCGGTAGTTTTAGCTCGACCTTTGCGCCGTCATCTAGTTTCCCGATCCAGGCCACGTCGTCGACCTCTGCCTTTGCCAGCGTGGCCTCGTCTAGTTACCAGGACACGCAGCCCGCCATGCCACGACCGCTCTTCACGCCGACACGGCCGGCGCAGACACCGCGCATCCCCTTTGCGCGCACGCGCAGCCAGCTCAATGTCATTTTGGACCGCGAGAAGGAGCGCCTGGGCGAGGGGAGCTACGCGTCCTGGCAAGAGTCCCGCGGTTCGCGAGGTGACCACGATTCAAACAATGACCGCCATCACCGCAATTCTTAACACCGGCTGTGGGTGATTGCTGCGTGTTGTTTCATTTCTTATTTTTTATTTTTTATTTTTATTTCCTATTTCCTATTTCCTCTCTTAATCATTAGCGTGTTCTTTTGTTTTTTTTTATCTGTTTTACTGAGGATCAAGTTTCCTTATTCTTCTCATTTCCAGCATTGAACAAACCAAAAACATGATGTCCACATCCCTGTACGGCGTTCAGGCTTAAATTAGCGAGCACAACCAGCAAATGGGTCTTTTTTTATCTATTTATCTACTGCTCTCCTGAGTTTCTGTGTATTTATTATGGGCAAGGGTACCGCGTGCATTTTTTAAGTTGATAATGCTCGGCATTTTCGGTTGGGCTGGCAATTCATTTGCTTCTGATTCTCATTGCTTTCGTCTTCTTATCGGCCGTATTTGTTAGAAGCTCTATCATAAGCGAATCATTTGTAGCAATACCAGCGTTTCCATTGTAGCAATTATTCACAATCTTTCAATTCGTGTAGATTTATTTTCAAACGATATGGAATAATGACTTTAAATGTGTACGGCTGAGTACATACCTACGCTCTAAGCAATCCAAAAATAACGTGAAAAACAAGACCGAAATATGTGACACAAAAGAACGTTTCCCCTCTCTTTTATTTCATTTCCGTTTAACATTTACATTCTAAAGACACCAAACTTGGTGGCGTTGGGCGTAACCTCGTTGCGGCCGCCCATGGCAGCGCGCAGGCCGAGGCCAAGGTAGCGGCGGGTGTGCTGCGGCGGGATAATACCGTCGTCCTGTTTTGTTAGCGGTGCGCTCAAAAGAAAAGAATGACTAATACTGGGGATCAGAACTGCGGAGCAGAATACGGGGGATCTTGACTTACCCAAAGGCGTGCACTGGAGTAGACGGCGTCGGACTCGCGCTCGATGCGGTCGCGCAGCTCGGGGTCCGGCCGGCCGACGGTCTCCATGACCGTGGCCAGCTGCTCGGCGCCCATGACGGCAATGCGGGCGTTGGGCCACATCCACAGGAAGCGCGGGCTGTAGGCGCGACCGCACATGCCGTAGTTGCCGGCGCCGTAGCTGCCGCCGACCACGACAGTGAGCTTGGGCACGTCGGCACAGGCGACGGCATTCACGAGCTTGGCGCCGTGCTTGGCAATGCCCTCGCGCTCGGCCTCCTTGCCGACCATGAAGCCGGAAATGTTCTGGAGGAAGACGAGGGGGATGCCGCGCTGGGAGCACAGCTCGATGAAGTGGGCTCCCTTGACGGCGGCGGTGGACAGCAGCACACCATTGTTGGCGACGATGCCGACGCGCTGGCCGTAAATGCGGGCAAAGCCCGTCACGAGCGTGTTGCCGTAGTCGCGCTTGAACTCGGCAAACGCGGAGCCGTCGACAATGCGGGCAATGACCTCGTGGGCCGAGATGGGCCGGCGCAGGTTGGTGGAGGCAATGCCGAGCAACTCCTCGGGGTCCGAGATGGGCTCAGCAAAGTCGCCCACAACCGAGGCGACGTCCACGTTTTGTGTGGGATAGTTGAGGTTGGCGACGCTGCGGCGGGCCAGCGCGATGGCGTGCGCGTCGTCGACGGCCAGGTAGTCAGTGACACCGGACACGGACGAGTGCATCAGACCGCCACCGAGCTCCTCGGGCGTGACGACTTCACCAGTGGCGGCCTTGACCAGCGGCGGGCCGGCCAGGAAGATGTGGCCCTGGTTCTGCACGATAATGCTCTCGTCAGACATGGCGGGGACATAGGCACCGCCGGCCGTGCAGGGACCCATGACGACGGCCAGCTGCGGGATGCCCTGGGCGGACATGCGGGCCTGGTTGTAAAAGATGCGGCCGAAGTGGTCGCGGTCGGGGAAGACGTCTGCCTGGTTGGGCAGGTTGGCGCCGCCCGAGTCCACAAGATACAAGCAGGGCAGGCGGTTCTGCTGGGCAATCTCCTGGGCACGCAAATGCTTCTTGATCGTGATGGGATAGTAGGTGCCGCCCTTGACGGTGCTGTCGTTTGCGACGATCATGCAGGTGACGCCCTCAACGACGCCAATGCCCGTAATGATGCCACCCGCGGGGAGAGCCAGCGTCTTCCCCCCCTCCTGGTACAAGTTCTCGCCGGCCAGCGCAGAAAGCTCCATAAAGCTGGTGCCCGGGTCCACGAGCGCGGCCACACGGTCGCGGGGCAGCATCTTGCCTCGGCCGACGTGCTTGGCACGCGCCTTTTCGGAGCCGCCCTTTTGGGCCGTGCGCGTGAGCGTGTCCAGTCGATCCATGGCCTCTTTCATAAGAACCAAATTCTCCTGGTAGACGTCCGAAGTAGTGTCGACGGTCGAGGGGATGCGGGACAGGGTGGCGTCGGAGGGCGGTGCCGCCGCGAACCCAGCAATGCCGCGGGAGGTGAATGCAGAGGAAGGCGTCGACTGGGCATTATGTCTTTGGAGTGGCCTGCTTGCCAATTGTGTGCTAAAGGCCCGGGCTGCTGTCGAGGCCGTTGCCGTCGCGATTGTTGTCCGCCGGCACGTGTTGCAGAGCTGCGGTGTGAGCCGGAGCGCGCCGCGCGCGTTTCGTGAGAGCGTCATTGTGAGTGGGTTGTGTGAATGTGAAAAGAGGCAAACAGGCAGAACGAAGGAGAGGAAACAAAAAAGGGAATAAAAGGGGGAGATAATTATCACGAGAATGTTAAATCGTCAAGTAAAATATCTGTTCCTGGAAGGTACGAGGGGTGTCTCCCTGTACTAGTGCCGTTCAGTGCCGTTGGCTGCCGCTATTTGGCTGTTTTGGGTCTAGGGAAGGTGCAAGTGACGTCTTGCCCCCAGGTTTTTGGCTGTACTTTGGCTGTGAGCCCTTGGAAAAGCGCACCATGCCGAGAAAAGCCGCCCCAAGCCGCTACCAAACAGCCTTTCAGCAGCTTCAGCCAGCATCTCCCCAGACTCGCTCCTTCCCGTTGCACACAAGCCTCCCTCACCTCTGCGCCAACGCTCAATGGTCACTTCCTTAAAACTCCCCACTCTTTCCTTCCTTTTCACGTTCTTCCCCTCGTTCTTTCCTTAAGCCGAGGCGTATTACACACAAAGCACAACCCACGTCGAGGGTCAGTCGCGCCTCCATTTCTTTCGATTTCCTCGATTGGTTTTTCCAGTCTACTCTTTCCGTTCCTGGCTATTTCTGGCAGTTCTCCTATTTCTGGCATTTGGTGGCATTCGGCTTTTTCTAGTGTTTTGGCACTTTTGGCATTTTCCGGTACAAGTACCGTCACTCACCTCGCTTTCGAGGGACAAATCACCAGTCGACCTCCCATCTCATCCCATCCCTTATCTCGTCTTCGCCTCAATCTTCAATCAACGAGTCTCACGATCAACGCCCGCGAGCAGACAAAGTCAGCAGCAATCTTTCGACTTTTCCTTCCTTTCTCTCTTCTCTCAATCACCATCACCTCGACACATCACAAAAATGGCCAGTTTGCAATCACTCCGGCCATTGGCACGGACCGCCGCTACGTCATCGTGCCGCCGCATCGCCCAGCGCCGCGCTGCCGGTCTTTCATTTGCCTCCCCTGCCGCGCACGCCATTTCTCTCCAGCACCATCAGTCGCGTCTCGCTTCGTCCAAGCACCCCAAGGGCTTTGTCCCGCCCACCCCAGAGGATTTGGAAGAGCTGCGCGAGCGTGTCCAGGAGTTTGCACGGCGCGAGGTCACCGAAGAGGTCGCCGCCGCCGCCGACAAGAACAATGATTTCCCTGCGCCGCTATGGGCCAAGCTCGGCGAGGCTGGCTTTTTGGGTATTACGGCCGACGAGGACGTTGGCGGTCTCGGCCTCGGCTACCAGGCACACTGCATCGTCATGGAGGAGCTGTCGCGCGCCAGTGGGTCCATTGCCCTGAGCTATGCGGCCCACTCGCAGCTCTGTGTCAACCAACTGCAGCTGCACGGCTCACCCGAGCAGAAGCAGAAATACCTGACCAAGCTGACGTCGGGCGAGTTTGTGGGCGCGCTGGCCATGTCGGAGAGCGGCGCCGGCAGCGACGTGGTCAGCATGCGCACGACGGCCAAGGAGGCGACGGACGAGCAGGGCCGGCCCGGGTATGTGCTGAACGGCAGCAAGATGTGGATCACCAACGGCCCCTACGCGGATGTGGTTGTGGTCTACGCCAAGACCAAGCCCGACGCCGGCAGCAAGGGCATCACCGCGTTCATCGTGGAGACTGCAAACTCGCCGGGTTTCTCGTGCGCCCGCAAGCTCGACAAGATGGGCATGCGCGGCAGCCCCACGGGCGAGCTCATGTTTGACAATGTCTTTGTGCCCGCCGACCGCGTCCTCGGCACGCTGCACGGCGGCGCCCGCGTCCTCATGTCGGGCCTGGACCTGGAGCGTCTTGTGTTGAGCGCCGGCCCTCTCGGTCTCATGCAGGCCGCCCTCGACGTCACCCTGCCCTATGTCCACCAGCGCAAGCAGTTTGGCGTCCCCGTCGGCACCTTCCAGCTAGTCCAGGGCAAGCTCGCCGACATGTACACCAAGATGCGCGCCTCGAGCACCTATACGTATGCGACAGCCCGCCAGGTCGACGAGACCGGCACCATCTTGACCCAAGACTGCGCGGGCGCCATCCTGTACGCCGCCGAGCGCGCCACGGAGGTGGCCCTGGACAGCATCCAGCTGCTGGGCGGCATGGGCTACATGGAGGAAATGCCCGCTAGCCGTATTTTGAGAGAGTGAGTTCCCCTGTCCCGAGTTTGTTTATTTTGTTGCATGTCTTGTGTGCTTTCATACTGACGTTTACCAGTGCCAAGCTGTACGAGATCGGTGCAGGCACGAGCGAGGTGCGGCGGATGGTGATTGGCCGTGCATTCAACAAACAGTATGCGCAGTGAAGCGTAGGGGGGTACATAGAAAAGAAAAAAGGGACACAATATGACTCGAAAAGTACAACAGCACATATTTTTAGATGACAAATAAACAGCATTGAACATCAAAATGAGTATCATTTGAGTCGGCAGGTGCCAAGCCTACATGCAGGTGATACAACTGATCTGACAACAAAAGGGCTGCCTCGATCTCGGAGCATGGGACCGGCAAACGTGCGGCAGTACAAACGGGGGAACGGCACAGACTGTGAGAATAGTGGAAGAGGCCTACCCCACAGTACGGCAGAACATATTGGCACAACACATAGTCTACACGATTATTGAGGCTAAACGACAGTCCTCTAGAGACACACTCCACGCTACTGCGAAAACCAGGCCATGGACCCCATATCAACAGTAGGGTCTAAAGAGTTGATCGAGTCCAAGACCAGCCTTCATAATTTAGGAGCCGCCTATTGTTCTACAAGTACGGAGTAGAGTAGAGGTTGCTCAAGACGGCAAGTCTTGTTTGAGGAAGGCGAAAAGATGGGGGTGGATCTGGGGCCTGGGGATAACCTGGGTGTAAGTGTTTTCTTAGGTGGATCTGGAGTAAACTCGGGGGTGCAATAAGTACTTTAGAAAGTTGCGGTTGTGGGCTGTATGAACGTGGGATGTTGAGGCCTGGACATTGGAGGCCATTTGCCAAGCCAAAAGGTATCCTTATTTTGTTAGGTGTTAGAGCCACCACGAAAGATAAGAAGCGGTAATGTATCGTGATGAATAGTTTAAATGCATAGACTCCCAAAGTGTGAAGTCAATATCAAGAGTCGGGGTGTCAACACACCGTAGACATGATCTCCCGTCAGCCTCTTCACAAGTCATGACCAGGTGCAGGCAGAGCGCGAGTTGAATACGGAGACAACAGCAAGTGTAGAGAGAAGAATAAGTGCTGGAAAATAAGAAAGACCACGCGAATAACACGCTCAGAATGAATGCTTCCCATGCAGGACCCCATGTCAAAACAGAAAAAAACAAGACTTGCAACCTCCACAAAACGAAAACAAGCGCCAGATTGCGCGTCCGTCCGTCCGTCCGAGAAAAAAAGTTGGCTCCCTTTTTTGCCAATCTCGTGATTTCGATGCTCTTTTTTGTGTGAGAGCACCTCCGATTCGTCCTTTTGGGTGGTTCTTTCCTTCCTTTATCGACTTTGTCCCGTTTGCTGAGCTCCTCTGCTTGCGGCGGGGAAAGAGCCACTTGCAGCGGTTAACGGTTTGCGGGGACGCCATGAAGTAGTTTGGGTGGTGGGTTTTGCGGGGAATGGTTTGAGAGTTCAGAAGCTGGCATTGCAGCCAGCACATATCACACCACTGAACACTGCAAACCTAGCGACGGAGCCGACTCGCGGCGGCGCTAAGGTGGAGCGTACCTTCCTCAGTCGTATCTTACACGAACAACATCTCAACAGCTCCTTCCTTATTGTGTGCTTGCTTCGGGCTCTTCGGTCTCTTCGGTCTCTTGTTCCTTCCTATTGCCTGCCCTATGAGCTCTTTCCATGCCATTCTCCACTTCTCCTGAGCACCTCTCTCCTTTCTCGTCACAAAGAGCAGTTCTAAAACAGCCCGGAACACATCTCTCAGCCAAGACCTCAAGATGGTCTCCCCAATCAACTGACCCCGCGCCCCGACGCCTCTCCAAGCTATCGTTTTAGAGCTATCACATTGAGCAGCAGGTCGTCTTCTTGATCTCTTGCGGGGGCTGCTTTCACAATGCGCATCAGCGTATTCCCATCCGCACCAAAAAGCAACCAAACAGACCAAACGCCGCTCCTGCATCCAGGGAACCAACGCGGTCTTGACAAGTCCGTCCCGAAACTACCTGACAACGCCGCTACGCTGACTACTTTCTTTCTTTTTCTTCGTTCCCCTCATCGCCTTCGTTCCTACGTACCCCCCAGTTATCCGTGGGGTCAAGATGCGCCCTCCCTTGGGCCGGCCGAACTTCTGTTGGCATTGGCTGCTCTCTCTTATTTTCACTTTTTTACTACTTTGATGGGTCGACACATTGCAATTGGGATGGCAAAATTGATGGAAAACGCGATCTCCAGCTCCCTACGTGCGAGGCGATGTCGAACGTGGGGTATCTCCTCCATCAATCTGTATAAATACGTCCATCCCTCTTTCGAGACTTGCAACAATTGGCATCGATTGACCATTCAACAAGTACAACAAACCGCATCAAAACGTTTCAAGACTTACACCAACAGTCCATACGACGTATACCCCGCCTTCCAACACTTTTCCTCACCCCACGCCATATCCAAAATGAAGGGCGTCGTGTACAAGGGCGATGGCACCGTCAAGCTTGAGGAGGTGCCCTACCCCAAGCTCGAGGGCCCCGGCGATGTGCTCATCAAGATGACCTCGTCGACCATTTGCGGCAGCGACCTGCACATCAAGAATGGCCATGTTGCCTGCGTGCCCGTCGGCCAGACCCTGGGCCACGAGGGCGTCGGCATCATTGTCGAGACCGGTGCCCAGGTCAAGTCGTTCAAGAAGGGCGATCGCGTGCTGATCCCGGCCGTGACCTCGTGCGCGTCCTGCGACTACTGCCGCCGTGGTATGAACTCGCACTGCCGCACCGGTGGCTGGATGCTCGGCAACAGCATTGGCGGCACCCAGGCCGAGTACGTGCGCGTCCCGCACGCCGACTCTACTCTGTACGCCGTCCCTGACGGTGTCGATGAGGCCGCCCTCGTCATGTTGAGCGACATTTTCCCCACGGGCTTCGAGTGTGGTGTCATCAACGGCAAGGTCTCGCCCGGAGGCGTCGTCGCCATTGTCGGCGCCGGCCCCGTCGGTCTTGCTGCCCTGATTACGTCGCAGCTGTACTCGCCCGCCCAGATCATCATGGTCGACTTTGACGAGAACCGCCTCAACGTCGCCAAGACTTTGGGGGCTACGCACACTGTCAACAATGGCAGCGGCGTCGCGGCGGCCACCGAGGCCATCTTCAAGCTGACCAACGGTGTCGGCTGCGACTCGGTCCTCGAAGCCGTCGGTGTCCCCGCCAGCTTCGAGCTCTGCCAAAAGATCCTGGCCCCCGGCGGCACGCTGGCCAACATTGGCGTGCACGGCGCGCCGGCCCCGCTGCTACTCAACGAGCTCTGGGACCGCAACTGCAGCATCACGACGCGCCTGGTCGACACGGTGACGCTGCCCATGCTGCTCAAGCTGTTTGTCTCGAAGCGCCTCGACCCCGCCAAGCTGATTACGCACACATTCAAGTTTGCCGACATGGAGAAGGCGTACGACACGTTTGGTGCTGCGGCCAAGAACAAGGCGCTCAAGGTGCTGATCCAGTTCGACTAAGTGGTTAAGTGTTTTGAGTGAGTGGAGTTGATTGGAAAATAACGGAGTTGGATTGCATGGAGCGAGGATGTTACCACATGAATGTATACGTCTGATGTTTGATATCTTGTCTATTTTATATATTTATTTACTATGCCACGATCTATTTTGAGTCTATTGTGTATTTTTGAATCTGTACTTTGAAATACTGTTTTTCTTAACGAAATGAACGCGATGTCCATCTGAAAATGCTACAGCAACATGCAACCATGCAACCCACTTACACGATGTTGACCCGCTGTGGGGCCAAGTGGATACAGGGAACAGGCGCTGAAAGTTCACATCCACTTGACGAGCAGCGACCTCCTTCTTATCCCCTAGACTGGGCGAAATATCTTTCATCGACCAATACCGGCCCCTTGGCCTAATGGTAAGGCGTTGCTTTCCGGTGGCAAAGATTCTGGGTTCGAGTCCCAGGGGGGTCGTTTTTTTTTGTCTTTTTTTGTTGAAATTTTCTATTGAATTAATTTTTGCATCTCAGTCTCATCATGATTCATTCCATAGAGCATCGTTGTTGCCTTTGTGTTGTTTTTCCGTCGGCAATTGCATAAAAGACAAGTCCCAAACCTGCATTGTACCGCTTCAACAAGCACTTCAATTGACGTTTAAGTACACAACATAAACATCGTTTTCACCCTCCTTCATAAACATTGAAGATGCTCTTCAATTTTCTCTTCATTTTGATTCCCACTTCCCTCCGTATTTCTCGTCACATCCTTACGTGAACAGACGATGGCGGCAGGGCGGGGAATTCCCAGCAGTTGTCAGCATGCATATGCACAGGAAAACGATGCCCCAAATCTGGTGGAAATTCAAAGGAAATAACAACTTTCCTCAGGATTACAGTAAGCATGTTGCAGTTTCGAGCTTCGGCCCTCAAAAGTCCAGAACGGCGTCTCCGCCCTCCGCGTCTCGAGGGTGTTCTAGACCCTATTTCCCTCATTCTCCAAGTCTTCAAAGGCCTTTTTCCTCTGCAAAGAACGCTCTAAAGCCCTTGGGATCAGCCAGAATGCTCCACCTGGCCCCGCAAAAAGTCGCAAATGGCAGGCGCGATGGGCCCCAAGTGCAAGTTACACAAAGTCACCAGGTGATATCTGTCCGGGTGCTCATAAATGTGCGCGAGAGGGGGGTGATGGTGAGATGAGGAGATGGGAGACGAAGTCCAGAGAAGAAGTTGGGCGACAAGGAATTGTTTGCTTGTTTGTTTGTTTGTTTGTTTCCTTCATAGGCGACGTAAAGAAGTCATGAGAGTCGTCAGTTTGAATAAAAGGCTGTGTGACAATCGCAACTTCCCTGTCGACAACGTGGTGCTCCTTCTTCGTATGCCTGCGGACTTTCCGTTTTGGACCCGACATCGTGCCATTTGAAGGAAAGTGCCCTTTTAGGAAAGAGGAGAGAAAGGGAAGGAAGGGAGCGACACCTTGGCGGTCGTCTAAAGCCATCCCTCACCCCCAAGCCCCTATCCACGTGTCTATTTTGCCGTCCTTCCCCATCTCCCCTTTCCCATTTTCTTTTGTTCCTTCTGTGAGGGTGTGCGTGTGCTACCCCCTCTCCGGCGCCAGCTATACCGAGTATCGGAGGATAGCAAGGAGCAAGGTGGGGGACGCAAAACAGACCTCTTTTCTTCACGCTGTCTTCATCGTATCACAAGTTCAGTCCTTTCTTTTCTGCAGCGTCCAGCGTTGTCGTTGTCTTTGTTTTCGCCTTATTCCCCTCCTTCACACATCGCCACCATGTCCGTCGCCGGCACTGCCATGCGCGCAGCCTCGCTGTCCATCGGCGTCCGCGCCATTGCCGGCCGTGCCGTTGCGTCCTCCACAGCGTTTGCTTCTGGCTTCACCTTGCACGTCCGCCCCTACTCCGGCCAGGCCGTCCCGTCGCCGGCGCCGCCGGCGCCCGCCATGGCCCCGCCTGCCTTTTCGCTGGCCGGCAAGCTCGTTCTTCTCACAGGCGCCGCCCGTGGTCTCGGTCTCGTCATGGGCCAGGCCATTGTCGCCAGCGGCGCCGACCTTGCCATGGTCGATCTGAACAGTAGGCCCTGCGACCCTCGTCAACGCAGCCTGCCACAAGTATAAAGTATCGCTAACAAATCAGAGGACGACGCCCAAGCCCAGGCCCAGCTCATGGTCGAGTCCTTCAAGGCCACGTACCCTGACCAACGGTAAATTCTATTTGTCCTCTCTGCGCTCGCTTTTCTCCTTCTTTATGTCCTCGCTTCGCTCGCCGCAGTCACTGACGCCTCCTCCTCAGAGTCCCCCGCATCACTGCCCACTACGCCAACGTCGCCGACGAAACATCCGTCGACGCCTGCATCCAGGAAGTGCTGACCGCCCAGGCCGAAGCCGGCTCGGTCTCGCCCGACGACATCACAATCAACGGCCTTGTCACCTCGGCCGGCTTCGTCGAAAACGTCCCCGCCGTCGACTACCCGCCCGCCCGTCTCCGCGCCCTCTGGGCCGTCAATGTCGACGGCACCTATCTGTTCGCCGCCGCCGTCGCCCGCCATCTCCAGGCCCGCCAGGAGCAGCAACGAGCCGCAGCGGCCGCGCTCGCCGACGCCTCTGCTGCTGCCTCTGCCGTCGCCGACCTCATCAACACCCCGCCCGCCAGCATGGTCCTCGTCGGCAGCATGAGCGGCGCCGTCGTCAATGTCCCGCAGCCTCAAGCGTAAGTCTTTTTTTCGGGTCCTCTTTCTTTTGGTCCTCGCTTTTTCTGTCCTCGCTGCGCTCGCTTTTCTTTTTGGTCCTCGCTTCGGTCGCTCATGCTAACAACTCAGCCCCTACAACGCCTCCAAGGCCGCCGTCCGCCAGCTCGCAGCCTCCCTCGCCGTCGAATGGGCCCCCTCAGGCATCCGCGTCAACTGCTTGTCGCCCGGCTACATGCAGACGCCCCTGACAAAGGCCATCCTCGACAAGCAGCCCGCCCTCCGCCAACAGTGGACCAACGGCGTGCCCCAGGGCCGCCTCGGTGTGCCCCAGGATCTGGCCGGCCCGGTTGTCTTTTTGCTCTCTGATGCCGCGCAGTACGTGACAGGCGCTGATCTGCGTGTTGACGGTGGGTACACGATCATCTAGGAGGAATGAACGGCAATTGTGAGAGGATGTAATGGATATATAAGGATATATATGTGTATAGGATTGGATGGTTCTTCATTTTTGTTTATTCTTGCTTCATCTGCATTTAAGCGCTGGTCATGAATTTTGGAAAGTTTAAAATCACTTTTTGTTTTCATTTCGATGAGTTACTTGCTTGATATAAGATTTTTTTTTTTTTTATTAATTCTGTTCTCTCTTTTTAACATGATAAAATTAAGATGTTAACATTACTTGAATATGACAAATTGAAGCCGGAAGCAAAATAGCCCAAATTACAGGTCTTTCACAGAATCAAATCCTTTTAAAACTATGAGTGACGTAAAAGATCAAGATCATTTTGTTCAGATTAAGTTCGTATTGGTGAGTGATTCCTTGTTGCCGTGAATCCGAGTATGTATATGTATCCAATATTGGTATCTTCTCGTTTCCTCCTTGTAACAGGAGAAAGTGAATGGAAGAAAACAACACAAAATTTGTGGAAATAAAACAGTGCAAAGAAATGAAATAAGAAAATAAGAAGAAAAAAAAAACAGAGTGAATGTGTATGGCCGGTAGTATGTGCGAGATGTCCCCCAAAGCCAAAGAGAGTATTCCATGACAAAGGAAATAAAATAGCAAGCCGAAATGACTGATATAACGAACAGAAAACAAAGAAAACAGAAAATAACCCAAACTTTGACCGTGCCCATGTATATCCCAGATATCCCGCCCGACCAGTACATAAACCAGAAACTAAAACCTTATCCTATTCCATTACCTCCTCTTATTACTTTTTTCTCCCTTTACTTTCTCCCTTTTTCTCACCCATCTCTCCCCGCACAATGGGCACACTCCGGTCCTCGACCACATCTAGTCGTCTAGCCGGAACATGCGCCGCAGCGACGGGAACTTCTTCTTGCTCTTGCTGCCACCGCCGGCCGTCCCGATGCTGCTGTTGTTGTCGTCGGGGCCGGGAAGCGGCCAGCTGTCCATCCGCACGGCGGCAGCCGGCGAGCGGCCGCTGCCCGCTGCAATTCCGGTGGCGGCCCGCCGAGCTGCAACAGGGCTGTCCTCGCTGTCGTCCAGATCGTCGTCGCTGTCGTCATTCTGGGGCACGAAGCGAGGCGTGCTGCCGCCGCTGCCACCAGCGCCGCCACTCAGGGTTCGGCGGTTCTGGCTGCCGATGCTGTTGCTGCGCACGGCGGCGAGCTCGGCGGTGCTGCGCTCCAGTTGTGTATCGCGGCGGGCGGCACTGTCCACTAGCGCGGCGCGCTGAATCTTGTTGGGGTTGCCGTTGCTGCCGTTGGTGTAGCCACTGACCGGAGAAATGGGGACCGTCTTCTTGCGGCGCAGAACAGACATGATGCCGCCCGAGCGGCGCGTGGGGGTCACGTTGGAGCCCGTGTTGAGGCCGACTGCACCCGTCGTGGTGGGCGAGTACATCGGCGACACGGGCGCAATCTGGCCGCGGCCAGAGCGTGAGCGGCGGAGAGTCGATGTGCCCAGATTGTTGTTGTTGATACCCAGGTTGGCGGCAGACGCAGACGTGGTGGCTGGAAGACTGTTGCGGGCCGTGTTTGAGCGCGTCTTCTTCTCTTCCTCTTCCTCCTCAAGCTCCTCGGGAAGGAGAGGGCTGACGGGTGTGTGGGAGCTGGCAGGCCGTGCGCTGGCGCTGCGCATGCTGCTGCCGGTGCGCAGCGTCTTGGGGACGACGTGGTCCTTGTCCTTGTTGACCTTGCTACCACCGAGAATGCGGTGGTCAGGGACAACCTCATCCTCATCGCTCGAGTCGACAAAGCGGCTGCGGAAAGTGTACGCGCCGCCAACGCTCATGCTACGACGGTTGGCGGACGGGCCGCCACCACCACCAGTAGAAGGGCGAGCGGTAGTGCCAAAGACGTCGTCATCATCATCGCTGGAGTCGCCGAAGCGGCTGCGCGACGATTTACCACCAAAACCCATACCGCCACCCTCGTTCTTGGCCCGCTGAAGCAGCTTGCTGCCGCGCTTCTTGCCGAGGGACGAGAAGAACCCGCCGCCCGAGTCGGAGGAGCCCTTTCTGAGCGTCGAGTTGGCCATGGCGCCCGGTGACGACATGCGCTTTATGCCGATGGGTGTGGCGCCAAAACCAGAACCGGAACTGTCACGCATGCTTCTGCGGAACTGCTGGGGCGAAGATTCGGTCGAACCACGAAGTGTCGTCGAGCCGGTGGGCGACAGTGACCGCAGCGAGAAGCGGCTGCTGCGGTGGTTGAGGTCGCTGGCATTGCCACCACTACCACGCATCGACATGCGGAAGTTGGCTGCACCAGCGGCAGCGCCGGCAGTGGCTGCACCGTTCGAGTTGGATCGGGCGCGCTTGAAGCTGCTCTCGCTTGAGTCGGAGCCGCGGCGGCGAAGTGCCGAGGGTAGCAGGCCAGCCATTCCGCCCGACTTTGTAACAGAGCTTGCCGTCGAGTCGGCCGACATGGTGCGCGAGTGCAGAACATTGGGTTGGCTGACGGCACCGACGGCGGCCTTGGGCGGGAAGCCGGTAGCAACACGCTCCTTTTGGGCAGGCGGGTTGGGCCGCAGCGACGCTACGTAGTCGTTGTCGTCGCTGGCGACGTTTCCAGCACGAGGGGCACCGTCACGCATCGAGCGGCGCATGCGTGTCGCAGCTGCCTTTTGTGACTGCTTTTCGGCGGGAGGTGCCGAAGCGGCAGGGGTTTTCGCTACAGCCGGCTTTGTTGCAGCGACAGGAGCCGCTGCCTTGGCCGGTGCCAGCTCCTGGATGGCCTTCTTCTCAGCAATGCGCGTCTCGACCGACTTCTTGCGTCTGGGCTTCTTGTCGGGCGAGGACTCGTCCTCGAGGTCACCCTCATCGGCAGCGTCTTGTAGAGCCTCCTTTTCGAGCTGGGCACGCTTTTCGACGGTGAGACCACGCCAAAATGCCTTGATCTTTTCCCAGTCCTCCTCGCCCTCGGGGCCGTTGGAGGCAGGGGCGTCGCCACCATTGACTTGCTTGTGGATAGCAGACGAAGTCAGGGCGGTCATGCCGATGACGGCACCACCGGCGGCGGCAGCAGACGTCAAAACAGCGGTCGACTTCTCACCATCCTCGGATGCCGGCAGCGTTTCCTTGGCCAGGGGCGAGGGCCCAAGCTGGAGGACGTCGGTCTTGCGCGAAGGCGAGCCAGGCAGAGACGACGGGGCAAAGGGGCTCTTGACCATATCGGGCGCGATAGGGCTGTCCACGACCGCGTCGAGCGACAGGAATCCGTCGCCCTCGATGTCCGACAGATCCTCGTAGGCGTCGCTGAAAACTTCGCTGTCGCTGTCGTCTTCGGTCATCTTCTCATTGCGCAGTGAGGTCTCTTCGTGCAGCGTGGGCATGTGCGTGGCAAACACAGTGGCGGGCATCTGCGGCGAGTACGAGTGGTCATCATCCTGTGTGATCGGCTCAAAGGTGTTTCCACGCGTGGGGACAGGCGCGTTGGGGTCAACCCCAACAAAGGTGGCCTTGGTTGGCGAGGCGCTCTTGGCCGTGCCATCCGAGTCAGTGTCGGCGGGGAACATGCCGGGGACGTGAGCACCGAGGCTGTTTCTCTTTTCACCATCAGTCGTGGCCTCTTCCGTAGCAGCGTCGGCATTTTCGACAGTTTCGCCTTCCTCCTCCTCATCATCATTCTCAGTACCCCGGACGGCAGTCAAGTTCTCTTGGCTGGGGTTGGTAATGGCAATCGCGGGCACAGCTTTCTTGGGCGACTTAGGGGACGAAGGCGACGGGAGGATGATGAGCGGCTCGGCTTCTTCCGCTGTAGCGGTTGTAAGGATAACGGGCTCGTCCTCAGGGTCGGCCGGAACCGTGGTGTCTTGCTGCTCGTCAAAACGGAGGATGGGCGAGTGCTCCTTTTCTTCGTCACCGACGTCAACGTCTTCGTCGTCTCCTTCGCTGCTGGCACCGCTGTCCGACACGTAGCCGCTGCCGTCAACAGACGTAACAACCGGCGGAAGCGGCTCGCGATACCGAGACGTGTTCGCAGTGTTGCGTTGGGCGGACGGAGAAGCAGTCTGTGCCTGGCGGTCGGCACCGATAATGAAACCGATGGCGTGATCGCTCGACGTGCTGTGCGTCTCGAGTGGTGCACCGGCAACAGGGGAAGCAGTCGGCCCGGAAGCCGGCGGCGGCGAACGCGTCGTTTGGCCAGGCGGTTGGCTCTCGCTGACAGTGGGTCGCACCAACGCGCGCTCCTCCTGGTGTTGGGCCGGGTGAGGGTTCTTATCCCGGACGCTGCCAAAGGACGGGAGAGCAGGGCGCGGCTTCATGACCACGTCGTCATCATCGAGACTGTTAGACCCCTTCTTCTTGCTGCGGCCAATGTTGCTAAACCAGGACCGACTGCGCGAGGGAGGCTGGTAGGCGGCGTTGCTGTTGGCGGGCGCCTCGGATGCGCCTGGCAGAGACGACAGACCGGGAGAGTGGGGTGGCGAGGGCGGCATAGGCGACTGTGAGACGACGACGGCCTTATCGTCAAAGCTCACGCGGTTGGCCTTTTTGCGGTTCTGGGGGGCCAGGTCACCCTGCAGGGAATGGTTGGCTTCGGAAGCTGAGTCGGAGGGGGATGCGTCGCGGGGTGAGCTTGAATGTTTCATGGCAGACTTGCGCGGTGAGATTGACCGAGGTGGCGGCGAGTGCCGGCGAACAGTCAAATTGCTGCTGACGACGGGTGAGAAGTGAGCAGTGCGTACAGGGCTGTTGGAGCGGGTGCGCTCCTTTTCACTCGACTCGGCGACGGGTGGTTGAGCTTGTGCCGGTGCTTGTTGTGTGGGAGGCTGCGCCTTGGGTTGCGAGTCGTGGTGGATGTGCTTGGCAGACACTCCGTCGAGGTCGTCACGGGCCGCCCGGGAACCATTAGCGGCAGCAACAACAGCGGCAGCATCAGAAAGTTGTGGCTTTTGCGCACCGGCTTGGTGTTGCTTCTCCTCCTCCTCTTCGCGGTCGGGCTCCTCGCGAACGATGGATGGGCGCTTCACAAGGACAGGACGGCCATCTTCCGTCAGGAGTGTACCGTCGAAACCGCCGTCCTCTGGTGACGACATGGTCTGAATGGCCACAGGGCTTGTTGCCGCTTGAGATGCAGCCAGCGCAGTAAGAGACGAAACGGACGATGATGGTGTTGATGCAGATGTCGACAATGCCGGCACTGGTTGAGCGTCTTCCGGATCTTTCTCTACAACAGCCGGTTGCTCTTCTGCTTCTACTGGTGCAGCAGCAGGCTCTTCCAGAGCGGTCGTTGCAATATTGGGCAGCTGGCGTTCTGGTGGTGGTAATTTCGGGGTCTTGGGCGCTGGGACTGTAACAGCAGCAGCTTGCTGGGGTGCTGGCTCTTTTAGTCGCTCGAGTTCAGCACGGTTGAGTGGCGCGGCCGTACCGTGTGCGTGTGTGATTGTGCCTTGAGACAAGTGCGAGCCGGCAAGCGAGGCGGCTGCTGTGCCCCGTTGCTGCTTCTTCTTACGCTGCTGTTGCTGGGGCCGTTCTGCAGCGTCCAGGATCGACTGCTCGAGCATTAAAAGCTCGCCGCGCGGGACCATGCGGCGCGAGTTGGCATCGTAAACCAACGTCTGGTCCGACAGTCCAGCGTTGGAGCGGCCGGTGACACGGCTTGTCGAGGCAGACCGCCGTGCTGATGCGGCAGCCACCCTTTGTTGTGGTTGTTGTGTAATCGCCCGTTCTGTCGATGCTGACCGAGGCAGCTTGGCGCCGGCAGGGCCAGCGGCCGCTGCAGAGACAGCGGCAGTTGCGGCTGCAGATCGTGTGTTTGTTGGACTCGGTGGTGGTGAGCCGAGTCGTTGACGGCTAGGGTAAGAGAAGTTGTGCAAAGAGTTGCGGCTGCCTGGCCGCTCGGGTTGGGCGTAGCCGTTGATGTCCATGGCGGCATCGGAATTGCGAATGTCGGCGCGGCTGCCGACGGCTGCCGAGCCGAACCAAGATGAGCGGCCACTCTTTTGCTTTTGCGAAGCCAGCTGCAATGGCTGCTGGACGAGACCCAGTGTTGTGGCGCGACGGGCCTGCTTTTCTGTTTGTTGCTGCTTTTGTTGTTGCTGCTGCTGCGGCTGCTTCGCTTTGCCGTCAATGTGATGCTTGGGGATAATCGGAACAGGTGGTGGTGGTGGCACCGAGCGACTCCGGCTACCAGCTCCGGTCAAACGGCCAGCTGCCATGGCGGCGGCAGTGCCTGCTGCATTCATTGATAGGCTTTGGGTGCTGGTGACGCTTCCGCCGGGTGATGCAGAGGCGGCAGACGCTAGTGCAGCTGTGCGGTTGCCGTGTGGACTTGGCGATCGGAACGTGCGCTCAGTCATGGACGACATCGACCTTATCGACGACGAACTGCCACGGCGACGCAGAGTTGGTGCGCCGGACGGCGACACGACCACGCCCTCTCGTGTATCCTTGTTGCCACCAAGGCCCATGGCGCGTTTTATGCTCGGAACGGGACTGAGGGCGCGCCGCGAGCCCTCGGACGAGACCGAGGCGCTGCGGCGCATTGTGCGCTTTGTCTGGACGGCGCCGACATTGGTAGGAGCAGCAGGGAGATTGCGAAGGGCGGCAGCGGCGGCGGCAGAGGAGAGGTTATAAGCTGAAACGGCCGCGGTGGCCGCGCTCGGGTTGACGGACGAGGCTGTTGGCGGCTGGGAGGGCATTTTGTTAGCAGGGTGCCATCGGGCAAAAGCAAGGAACGGATGCGACTATCGGGTCAAGCTCCAATGCAGGTGAAATGCCGATGGTGGACAGCAAGGTAGCCACAAAACACAGTCGACAGGGAAGAAAGGAAAGAAAAGAAAGAAAAAAGAACAAATCAAAATAGGATTGGAGGAAATAGTCAAATGGGATAAAAAAGGAAAGAAAACAACAAAAAAGGGAATGGGGAACGTCAAGGTAAGGCTTTGCTTGGGCAGGTGAACCGGGCATTGGTGGGTAGACAGCGAATAGACCAAGAACCAAGGCAAGGTACGTCAGGTCAGGCAAGCAAGGCACTGTGAAGATGAGTGACGAGGCGATCACTAAGGATCCCTAGCGATTTGCGAGGGCCTTTTGTGTCTAGGCCCCTCTCTCCCGTCCTTTTTCTTAGAGACTTTTCTTTTTCGGCAGTCGTCCAGGCAAGCGCCGGTGATCTTGTCTCTGTGTGTTGTTGGCGGCGGGGCCTCTAGTCTTACTTTGGTGTCTTTTGGTGTGTCTTTGCTTGTCTTTGGTGGCCTCTGGCCCTTTCTCGGCTTGTGGCAAACAGGAAAAACAGGGCGAGACTGCGCCAGCATATATCAAAGAATAAGGCCAACGAACGGTGCGAGACACAGAAAAGTAGCGAGAGACAGGACAAAAGACAGTAGACAGTAGCCAGTAGACGACATGAGAGAGACGGCGCTACGTTCCGCAGACGTGGGAGTAACGAGTAACCAACAGGCTGTGACTTGTGCCTTTGTGACTTGTGTTCAGGGAGGGCAAAAAGCAAAGAGCAAAAAGCAAAAAGCAAACATGGTATGAAAATAGAAACAGGCCCGGCCCATTTTCTGTCCTTCGGCATGGTCCTTTTGACGAAGGGAACGGAGCGAGGAATGGAAGCTATTTCTGGCCGTCTGTTTGATTGTTCGTCCAACATAGACCAGAAGTTGACAGGAGGCAAGGTGAAGGGGAGAGTGGAAAGGATTGATATTGATAGTGATGAACGCGTGCAAAACGATGCTGAAGAACTGAAGAGCTAAAGAAATGACGACATACCGTGTACCGCTTCCTGCCCTTCTTGCGCGAGCCAAACATGTTGATGGGATGCGGCCGAGGCCGTCTTTCTCTGACGCGTGGCCGCCGACTTCAACGGTCGGCTGTCAGCCCTGTGTAGCCGTGGACGTCGCTTGTGCCCTCTCTTTCTTCTCCCCTGTATGGCGCCGACTGCGACTGCGACTCGTTGTCGATTGTCGATTGTCGATTGTCGATTGTCGACTTTGACTGCCGTGCAGCTCGGTCCTTTTTTCCGCGTCAATTATCTTCCTTTTTCGACTGCTGCGTGTCGCTTTTCTTTTTGTTTCTTTTGCGCCTTTGTCGGTTTGTCGATTTCCGGATTCTCCGTGCTCCGTCGATGCGCGTGGCTCGGTGTTCGTCTTGTGTCTCTCGAGAGAGGGTTTTTTTTGGTGTGATCTTCTAAAGGTGTGGTGGTGGCCTTACTGACCAACAAGGCCCCTTTAGTTTCTTTGCTGCCTGTCAAACCGAGCTTGTTGGGCACGGCGGCGATACATGTCGAACAATCAAAGACAGAAAGGAAAATGTGCGCCCTGTGATCAATGCAAAGTCGAAGAAATCGATGCCAGGCGCGGTCGGGCGATGCGTCGAGAAAAGGGATGGAGAAGGGAACGAATGGAAGGGTGTGAGAAAAGTTTACGCAGTAATCCTAAATTCGCAGGAAGGAAAGCAAGTTTGCTGCTTTTGCGATATGCGACCGGGGGGAAGGTCGGCAGAGGTGGAGCGGGAAAGATCAACCAGCACGCGCGATAAAGAAAATGGCAAGAGCTAATAGGACTACGAAATACGCAGCACAAGAAGAGAACAAGAGCAGAAAGCACAGAATGAGGCAAGCACGACTGGAACAGAGGGTGACGACACTGTGGCCAACAGTGCAGGCCATACAGAGTGCGCGCCTTCTCTCCCAAACCCAAAACCCATTTAGACGAGAGGGTGGAGGGAAAGTGCGACCGACATCACCACCAGACCGGGCCACAGTCCTTCCAGCGCTCAAGACTCTGCTAAAAACCAAGGCACAGGGAGTGGGCAAGTGAAATTGGGGGCGGGTGGAGAGAGACCCGCTAATGAGTTTATTTGTAGGGTGTGGAGATCGCTGGAAACACACGGCAGGGCAGGAGCACGGTGCACAATCCAGCAGAACGGAGGAGAAACGCAAGAAAGGAAAGCTCCAGCTGCTGCGCCTCGTTTCTCGTTTCCAGTGGAGGACGGAGGTCAAAAAGGGCTACCGAAAGCCAAGCATGAGGCCTTGGAACGAATTCACGACGATCGAAACGACGATGCGAAAAATCTCCGTCAACAAGCTGCCAGACAACTAATAATATACTATGCAATGCGCTTGTCTTCTTTTCCTCTGCCTCTGCCTGTGTCTGACTGTTGTCCAGTGGGGCGTGGTGCCAGATTTCTGGCTGCCTCTGGCCATTAAAGAGTGCCACAAGAGCCTAAATCCACAAGTCAGGCACGCTACAGGGCACCCCTAACTCAATGCGGCGGGCAGCTCTAGAAGCAAGACAGGCGACAGCGAGCTAGCACGTAAGTACACTTTAGCTGTATTTGCACCATAGAGTGACATTGCCTCAGGTGGCAGTTTCTTTTCATCTGATACGCCAGACCTTCTTCACGAGCTTCACATCACAGAAGGGCATTGTATCTCACTTCCCCATCGCAGCCGGTAAAAAGCCAAGCTGTCAAACATAGGGCGGTGACAGCGCCGTTGTCTGACTGGTCTGTCTCGGCTGTTGTCCGACGTGGTTGTGCGCTGGCCTTTTTTTTTCTTTCTTATTTTTCTTTTGGAGAACAAAGTCTCGTATCCTCAATCTTACTTTCGTTCTATTAAGATACTGCGCCCGAAATAATTTTGCATCTTATTTTCCTTGCGTCGATTTCCTGGGTCAGTAGCCGGCGGTCCCCTGTATTCTGCTCTTCTGTTTATGTGGCCAGGCCCTTGTCGCCCTTTTCTCATCGAGATCTCCTCTTGAGCCCTGTCTCCACTAACTTTCCGGGCTTCTTTCCTTCCGTAGCCCTAGGATGTCTATCCCTAAATCTCCAAAATTCCAGAGAAGCATACCGAGCTCAAGCGAGATCGATTGCAACCCTGTTTTTCATCAAGCGCATTTGTTCAGAATTCTATCAATCCATTGTCCCACTTGAAGTCTATCGTACATCGTATTTATGAAGCAAAATGCTCATGTTCATGTTCTAGACCAGGGATGCCGGACCACGTAAGACGTTGGCATTCAAACAAAATTCTCGACCTCTCACAGGGCAATGCAACTCTTTCATGCAGTTGTTGGGATACTTTGTTCGGCGGCGTTTGTACCCTATTCCTCCAGCTAACATGCCATACGATGCTTCAGCTTGCCTTTCGATGACAATATCCCCTTACCTTTCCATACTATTAAATTATAATAAAGCTTCACCACATGAAGTCTATCTCAAGCTCTCACTTTGTAAAATGAGCTACATCATCATTGTCCTTTTGCTTCCCAACCTCTGTCGTCATTCCTCATTCTTGTGCTTATCAGCTTGCGGGTACTCTCTGGACGGTCGTTCGTTAGGTAAAGCCCACTTCACTGTGAGTTGTCCTCTCATTCTAGACTAGCGCCTCTTACCCACCCCCTTGTCACAGAAAACAAAACCCCACTCTATTGCACTGCGAAGCCAATAGAAACCCGAAAGACAACACTCAAACGGATGAAAGACACTCCCAAATAAAAACACTACGTCATCATGGGCAATCGTCATTGTTTGGTTCTCACAATTTTTGTGTGCATGCGTCTGTTCGGTCAAGATCCGCTCAACAGAAAAACAGAAAAGGGGAGGGGGAAAATACAAATTACGTCGTTTTGACGAAACAACAACCGCGACATCAAGGCAAAATAAACTAAAAGCAAAAAGTAAACAAATTCTGTAAACAAATCGAATTTCAGTAGTGTCTCCCTTAAGCAAGGAATCGGCGCGGCCGAGTTACTCCCGGCAAAGGCCACTCCCGTTCCGCAACCTTTCAGGTGGGATTTTACCACGACCCATCAGGACTCTGTAACCCGCGTGGCAATATTACCGAGTACCTATTTTGCTATTCAAGGGTTCGATTCCCAGCAAAAAATAAGATGCAAGGTACGCTGTATGAAGAAAGAACGACACAAAGTAAGCAAGTTCATGTTTGATTTGGGGTAGCGCGAACGATGTCGTACACACCGCCGTACAAACGGCCGACCGTGCGACCATCAATAGCTAGTCCAGCATATATCGAAACAGAGGCTCTTGCTGACCTTGAATTAGTGCAGCCGGGACGACTAATTGCTCTAGCAGGTCCCCATGCATCATCGCCAACTATCACGCCTGTATGCTTTATACAGGTCTATGTTTTGTCCAGTGTAAAAGGGGCGTCTTGATTAAAATGCCAAATAAACAAATGCCAGCTATGCTAGATATACAATCTCACTCGGATGCTATGATGGTACTATGAATGCTTTGATGTTATCGTAAGTTCGTTTCAAAGACGGCACTCCAAAAATATGAAGAACCCTATGAATATGCATGTGCAAGAAAAAGCCAACGGACAGACCAATATGCAGACCAACGGAGCAACGAACCAAACAGACCAATAGACCAACGTACAGACCAAGAGTCTCAAGAAAGATGTGGGGAGTTGGAAGGATACTTTGTAAACAAATTATGTCGAAGAACACGCTGACAAAATGTTCGTTGATAAATCAAACAAGGGAGGTATGAGTGGACGGCCGGGAAGGGGGAGACGGAGGGGAAGCAATGGTGCGGAGTATGGATGAATCTCATCAGGAGCATGGTCGTGCATACAATCAGACGTAGTGATCATATTCAAGACCAAGGCCAGGGAAGACCATCACCCCTGCTGCTACCCTCCGGCTGGTATGGGTTGTGGTATACCTTCCCCATCCCGGCCTCGCGAACGGAGATTATGTGCGTCTCCTATCCCAAGCCTGAGCTCGGCGACATAGTCGTCAGCCTCGCCTGCTCCATCGTCGTCCTCGTAGTCGTCCTCAACCGTACCCTGGCCAGTGTCCTCGGGTGTGTCGTCGTACTGTTGGTCGTCACCAAGGTTCTCCTGCTGGTTGCTCGTACCGGCGGCAGCGGCGGCAGCAGCAGCCTTGGTAGCTTTGCGCCCCTTGCGGTTGCGGTTCCTGGCCTTTTCTTTGTTCCGTTGCTCCCGCTGGCGCCGCTCCAGCTCGAGCCGCTTCTTGCGCTCCTTCATTTCAAACTCGTAAATCAGTCGGGGCTTATGGCCCGTGATGTTTTCGAATTCGCAAAAGGGGCAGATGTAAATGTCAGATTCGGGTGTCGTTCGCATGGCGTTGAGCTCCTGCTGGTAACGCCTCCGGTCTCTCGCCTGTTTGCGGAGTTCCTGCCGAAGTTTGTAGTTCTCCTTGTCCTTCTCGATATGTTGCTTTGACCTTCCATCCACGCTCTTGGGTGCCTTTCCGCCTGCGGAAGACCCGCTCAGGTTCGTCGACTCCGAGTGCCCCCCAGACCCTTGGGATGCAGTCTGGCTGCCACGGTGCCTGTTGTGTTGTCCTTGTTGCCAGTACGCCGAGCTGGGCGGCGACCTCGCGTCAGAGCCAGACCACAGAAGGTTGCCCGGCACCTTTGAGGAGCAGGTAAACGTAAACTGCAGGGATCCCTGTGGGTATGCATCGCTGTCTTGGAGTTGGGAGGCGAGGTCGGCGTTCTCTTTCTGCCCTTGTCGTTCTGCATTTGCTATAGCGTTGGATATGATTCCGGCGTTCGCAGATGTGTCTAGTGATCGCAGCAATGTTAGCAGCAAGAAATATTAAAGCGAAGCAAGCTCCCGGCCATAGAGCCAATTAGGAATATCAGCTTGGTTTGGTCGTGAGAGGCACAGCCTTCTGTACTCCTCGAATATGTCCTTACCCGATGTTGTAAGAGGATACCGTTGAGAACGGCCATATCGGCCTCGCCCAGGTCCAGAGATGCCCACAGGTGCAGAGCTGAAATGGGCCGGCTTGGTGTCCGCGAATAATGTTGGGCTGCCAGCAAGACTGTCGTAGCTCGAGTTTGTCGTCGACGTGTCCGATGTGGTCGATCGTAAGCTAATCGACGAGTAGCTCCCGGTATGGGATGTATCTCCAGCCGAGGGTATCTTCCTCTTCTTGGTGTTACTAGTATATTCAAAGGAATCGAAACCGTCGGCGGATAATGTCGATGATGACGGCAGTGTCCAGTAGCCTTGTGCTGGGGGCACGTTTGTTGGTTGTGAAGAAGGCCGTGCGGAGCGGTTTACAACACGCGTTGTACGTGAGGCAGGAGTTGTTTCGGTGTCGCCGCTGCTGCGTCTTGGTCGCGATGGGAGATGGCTCATCCGGACAGCGGCCGGTCCCTGCTTCACGTTCGAACTGGACGGCACCGGATCAACTGTTGCTGAAGCAGCTGAGGGCGCAGGTATAGTAGTAGTTGAGTGTGTCGGTCTTGCCACGGGCGTCGCGGGCTTTGTTTGGCCAACAAATATCGGCCTGTCCACGGGCGCAGCATCTTGCTTCAAGCTGTACGGATAGTAGAACAGAGGAGCACCGGGCGTCTGGTCTGGCGGATACTTGATAGATTCTGCAGCGTCGGACGACAGTCGTTCACGAAGACGGCGTTTCGGCAGCGGATGGATCAGCCGATCGGGGAAGACGGGCGAGGCTGTTTCGGGAGACATTTTGCGGGCTGGTTCTATTTCACGGAAAGGTCGGAACACTCCGGTTAGCCGCTGAAAGAGGGGAAAGATGCCAGGCAACAAGAAGAGAAATTGGTCGGTATCGGCATAGAAGTCAAACAACCAAGGGTATAGCTGTTCCAAAAAAGAGACAGAAAAAGAGAAAGCCATTCTGGTCCGACAGGGACCGTCAGGGACAATGCCGGTAACCTGCCGACGATGTATAAGGTGAAAATGGAGGGGCAGAAAGCTCTAAGAGCGCTGGTGGACGGTGGGTATGCATGTTGTGTAGAAAAGTGAAAAAGAGGAGTCGGCCAATGTGAAAGCACAAAAGTCGGTGGGAGGGGAAAAAAGACAGGAACCACATACCCATCACATCGCCTCATGCTCTCTCTCCGCAGCTACCACATGTAAGGTCCATGCACACAGCACGGCGTGCTGCTTTGTCGAGTCTCTTCTTTCAAAGATGCTTTCGGGCCCTGCCGGCAAGGGCAATCGGTTCGCTGATGTCGTCGTGGGGTATGCAGCGTTCGGTCGAAGCGGTATGAAGCGGCAAAATGGAACGTCGAAGAACCTGGATTTCTGCCCAACGGGGAAGTGCGTTAGACTTGAACAACGACCACAAATGGGCACACAGGGCCAGGACGGTGTAGCAACGAGAATCGTAGACCACCCGTACACCTATGCGGGCCGAGAAAGTCGGGAATGGGAAAGGGGTCAGGGCAGGGCAGTTCTATGAGGCCACCGGCATCACCACTTCCAGTCCGTCCATGAAAAGTATAGGGGTGATGTCCGGACGCCAAGAACACAAGAGGGGAAGAGAGAATGCAGATGCTCCGCCAGGAGAGTCGGAAAGGAGAATCGGAAGAGAAGAGAGGACGTCGTATACGAGGAAGTCCGGTGCAGAGTGCCGGGAAGTGGTCGAGTCCTCGTTTTCGTCACCTACCTCGTCTCGAGATTTTGCTGAAACCACAATCACAGCGAAAGCCGTAGTTGACACGGGCCCCTTTGCGTCGAGGAGGTTTCGGGAACCAAGAATGAGAGTGGTGTGTGCCAGAAGGTATGCAAGATCGCAATCGATAGGGAAGAGAAAATCCAGAAAGCTAAAGATAGAAAGGAGCAAACAGGAAACAATGCAAACGTCCTGAAGTCCAGTTTCCTAGGGTACGAAGAAGGTTGGCAGTTTCCCAAAACTGGTGCAGGATAGAAAACCCGCTGATGTGGCAAGGACTTTCCTCGCTGTCTGATTGCTAATTGCCTGCCAAAAGGCATTTTGATAGATGACCTGGCCGGCCGATTCCAGGCACAGTGGTTTGAGTGCTGCTAGTGTCCGCCTTCAGGGCCGAAAATTACCTAAGCGGACCAAGGGCACACTGGACGCCAGCAAATGCACACAAACGGGTACTGGTGGCCCTGGTGGCTTGTCCGATAGAGAAGGCACTGATTGGCCCAATACAGTGGGGACTTCAATTTTGAGCGAAACTGTTTGACCTTGAATACAAGACGGCTGGTCCTGCTCCATGAGCTCCTTCTCTGACGGGCAGGAGGACAAAGGACACGATGGCATGACAATTGAGCCGGACAGGAAGTGACGAGCTGGACGCATCGCAGAATGGCAAGTGCGGATGGCACAGAGCACACGAACGCAGCCTTTGGACCTTCCCCCCACCAGCATGAGAAGCCGCAGTTCCCAATTGACTGCGTCGCAATTCCAGCAAGGAAGGCGCGGTAAGCCTCGGCGAAATTGGGGGCTTCATGGCTTTCCTCCCGCAGAGCTAGAGTGAGTAGACCAATGCCAGGCCAAGCCGACAGCTACTTGGAGGACGACCGCGACAGGAAGGAAAGAACACCAGACGACAGCAGAACGCAATCAATGCAATGCAACAAAAGGCGAGGCCGCCGCGACATGATAGACACAACGGATTCGCTCTCCCAGACTTTCTTGGTGCGGGGGTTAGCCAAAGAAGCCAAAGAAAAATGTTGGCGAGTGCCGGCTGCGGAAGCGGCACCAAACAAGTATCTTTTCGCGGGGCTGCAAGCGAAAAAGTACAAGGTTACTTTCGGCAGGTATCGACTGAATAGGCCTGGCTTCTCAATGCCTATGTTCCTCTCTTTCTCCTCGCGCGACGCACCTGATGGTCCCACTTTTCCATCGCTCGCCCATGCCCCGAAGCGCCGCTGGCAATGAGCTGCACCTGGCTACTGGCGTCGTCGCTCTCTGAATAGGTACTTGCCAATTGCTAGGTGTTCCTGCGGTTTTCGTTGTACCGGCGGTCCAAGAAAAATAGTAGCCCTTTTTTTCCACACCCGCTCGCCTGGTGTGCTCCTCCGCCCATCGTCCCTGCCTCGCTCTGCGTCTGCTTCTCTCTCTCGCTCGCTCTTTCTTTTCTTCTCCTCCCCGTTCCTGCCCTCTTTCCCTCTCGTCACCCGTCTCTCCTTCTCCCCGTCCATTCCCCTCCTCGCCCTCGACTTCTCTCTTTGCTTTCTCACCAGCTTCACCTTCCAATTCGGCGTTGTTCTCGACCCTCTCCGCCGCCCTCGTTCTCTTACCCGAGCAGCTCCCTTTCCGAGTCATGTTTCGCAGTCGCTCCGTGTCTTACGCCTTGTCTCTTTCCTCGCGACTGTGATCCAGGCTCCCCTCCTTCTCTCGAACGCCGACTCCTCTTCCTCGAAGCTGCCGTTCCTTCTTCGTTCAGAAGGTTTTTTCGTGTCTCGATACCCTCCCTCTTTCCTAATTTTCAGCACCTCGCCTTCCTGTCGCGGCGCAGAACCGATTGACGCTCCCGCGCCAGTAGACACAACCGAACTCTCTCTCCTTCTATTCCTCGACCACTCCTCCCTTTTTTTTTCAACAGCTCTCCGCTTTCCTTATACATTATACAAGTACTAAGCGACCGGGCAAGGCATTGGTTCCTTCTGATCATCCAATACGCGACCGTGGTCGTCCTTTCCGTTCAATTTTTCGCCTTTGCTATTTACCCTGTCCCCCGTCCCCCCTCCTTCCCTTCTTCTCTCACCTTCCTTCTCTCTTCTCTCCGCCCTTTCACCTTGCCGTCCTTTCTCCCCTCGTTTCTTTTCTTCTTCCTCTTCTTCTCTCCCCTCCCAAATGGCTGGGCCCGATCCTCGTCGCTCTTCTCGCGCTCGCACAAACCAACCAGTGTCTCGACCATCCTCTACCACATCCAGCGTCTCTGGCCGCATCGAGCGCCACTCTGCCAACAGCAGGCACCACAACCAATTCACAAAGACGGGCTCGCCCCAGAAATCCACGTCCACTGCATCGCTCGCGTCTGAACCGCCCGACGACGCAGCCGGCACAGACGACAACACCCCTCCGCCCCCTCCCACGCGCAGTCGACGCGCCGCGCACCTAAGCAACGTGATCAAGGACGACGATAGCACCCACGATCAAGACCACGACCAGGACAACGACCCTGACCACGACCAGTCGTCCGTAGTCGTCAGCGAAATCGAAATGACAAATGACGGGGATGACATTCAGGAGGACGATGAGGCCGTCCGGTGCATCTGCGGGTACGAAGACTACCCCGGGCCACCGGCGGCCGAGGACATTGAGCAGGCGGTCAAGGAGGGCTACGACGTCGAGGCCATCTTCCCGGCGGTCGTGACCGACGATTTGGCTGGATTTTTCGTCCAGTGCGACATTTGCAAGGTGTGGCAGCACGGCGCCTGCGTCGGTCTCATCAACGACGACACCTTGCCGGAGGAGTACTATTGTGAGGAATGCAGGAAAGACCTGCACAAGATTTTCCCCGGCACCAACGGGTGAGTTCCACTGTCCCCCATCTCCGTTGTCAATTGATCCATCGTGACGCGTTTTACTGACTTTCTCTCCTCCCTCTCCAGCCACCGATGCTCAATCTTTCGCCCTCACACTCACACTCACATCTACCGCCGACGCTCGCGTACGGGCTCGTTCAACAAGATCCGCGACCGCTCCCCACACCACCGCGCCGGTAGCAAGGACAGCAAGGATGGAGATCGCGAAGGCGGAGAAGGCGGGCGCGACGCCAAGTCTAGGGCGGCGGCGGCGGCGTCAGCCAAGCGTCGCTCGACGATGAACAGCCGGGACGCAGCCTACGACGAGGAGCAGCTGCTCATAGCTCTGGCAGCCAGCCGCGAAGATGCCAGTGATCCTGCAGACCCCACTCCCAGACGGCCAAAGCGCAGTCGCAGTGACAGCGAAGAGTAAGCATCGTGAAGCACAGGAGCCCAACAACACAACAATGGTGGCCGCAATACTAACGTCTTGCAGAAAAGCAGATATGAAGAGACAGCGGACGAGCTCGCGGTCAGTGTCTCCGCCCGGTGACAAGTCGACAATGGCCGACGATTCCGACGATGCCATGGCTACGCGCAATGGCTCCTCAAAGAAGGCGTCTAGGAGCGCCGCCCTGGCACGCTCACAAGCTCAGCGCGAGCGGGCCGAGAAGGAAGAAAAGGAGCGGCAGCGCGCCGAGGCGGCTAGCAAGCGCAATGGACGCGCCGAGCGCCGTAGGGTGGACGACTCGGACCCGTCGGACGAAGCTCCCCTGGCGGCGACGCGTGCCGCCGTGGCCACACGCACAACGTCTGCCCCTGCGCCCGAAAAGTCCACACCGGCAGCTACCTCGACGAGCGGAAACACCTCGGCCGCCCCGACCAATGCCCCCTCGCAGTCTGCGACACCTGCACCCACAACCGCCCCTCGGTCAGCGCCGCCACGACCCTCCCAACCGTCACCTGAAACCCCTCCCCCCACGTCGGCACCGGCCATGGCGCAGTCCAAGTCCAAGGGCGGGCGGCCCACACATAAGAAAAAGGGCCGCAACCAGTACACCAAGGAGCGGGACGCGCGGGAGCTGGAGCTCAACTCGATGACTAGGTCACGGTCGAGGGATGTTCCAGAGTCCCAGAGCAAGCCCGGGTCGAGCGGGGGTGGTGGCAGCGCGAACAACAGCTCGTCTAACAGCAAGTCCGGGTCGCGGTCCAAGGGCGGCGGGTCCAACAGCCGAATCAGTCTGACAGAAATGCGGCGGCGGGTGTCGGCGATGTCGGACTTTATCGGCAAGACGCAGATTGACATTGCGAGCGGAGAGTACCTAGCGTCAGCAGCCACACCGGACTGCAGCAAGACGAACGGTACCACCAACGGCAACACCGGGACCAACCCCAGCAGCGCTGCCACCACACCTTCGTCAACGACCGCTCCCCAGCTGGCCGTCGGCAACGGCGTCACGTCCTCGTCGGACACGCCCGAAAAGGACTTCAAGGAGCTTCCGCTGATGGACATGATGGACACGTTGGCGCGCAACATTATCCACTGGCAGAACCAGTACGGCAACTGAGCGGTGTGCTCATGTCTGTACTTTTCTTTTCTCGTCTCGTCTTTTGTCATCCGGTGCGGCGTTTACAACAAAACAGTATGGCCTTTGAGAATACCCATGGAGAGGCACTTTGTTTCTATTCTTTTCTTTTTTATTGTTTTTCTTCACTTCTTTTATGTTTTCCACTACGTTTCTCTCCCAGCTGGAGACCACGGCGTTTCACCTACTTTTCTTTTGTCTTTTATCTATATTTATATCTCTGTTTGGATGCTTTGTTGGCCCATGGACATTGGAGCTGCCATCCTGGATTCTGGAGTTTGGGTTATTTTGTATTGGGTTTGCTGGTTCTTTTACCACAGTGTATGTCTACGTCTCTTTTTATTCTCGAGTCATTGCCTCGTGACATTTTTTTCTTGTGTTCACCAATATAATGAGTTGATACTCTCATCTTTGTCAGTTATCATATTGTGTAATGAATAGCGAATGTTGTTCAATGTAGAGTGAATATGGTATCGTATATAGTGTGCATGTACATAGTTTCTGTAACGACCCCCTCAAGCAACCGTCGCACCACCAGCAGGCGCCAAAACGTCGCCGTTGTGCCGCGCCGCCTGCCGCGCCTTGCGCCGCTCCTTCTCCTGCTTCCTGGCCTGGTTCATCGACAGCGGCGGGCCCTGCCGCGCCGACTCGTGCGCTTTGGCCAGGGAAGCGGCGTCCAGGTCGTCCAGGCAGAAGTGGCCCAGCTTGCCGCGCCGCCAGGCCGTGATCAGGTACTGGGCAGCGGCTTCGTGGGAGGGCACGCCGCCCGGGCCCAGCTTGCCGGTGCGGCGGGCGACCGTGTCGAGGAGCGCCAAAACATCCTCGGTGGGGGCGTCCATCTTGAACATGGCGGTGTAGAGGGTTGGATCGCGCTTGTTGAGCTGGAACAGCAGGTAGTCTGCCAGGGCGACGGCGGGCACGAGTCCTTCACGAACACAGCCAACGAGTGCGAGCTTGAGCATCGCTTCCGGGTCGGCCACGTACGGGACAAACACGCCGGGGGTGTCCATGACCAGGACGCCGCCGCCGTTGCCTTTGAGGTCGGGGTTCGTCTCGGCCTCGTCGTCGAGCACACGCACAGGCGTGCCGAGCTTGCGCGTGACACCGGGCTGGGCGCCCGTGGCAGCGGCCTTGGACCGCCGGTTGGCGTCGACCATGCCCTTGGCCCTCAGCCGATTGAGGAGGGTCGACTTGCCGGCATTGGGCATGCCCACGACCAGCGCGCGCAGGCCCGTCAACGACTGCTCGCCGTGTCGTTTGGCGGCCTCGCGGACGGCGGCCACCAGTTTCGAGGCTTCCTTGCGTGCTTTCTTGGCGGACGACGCGTCCTTGGCGTCCTTTGTTTCAGAGCCCATAAACAGGACCGTATCGGCGTCGCTGCCGTGGAAGTCGGCCAACCGCTGGAGGTCCGCCTGGGAGGGTGACAGCGAATTGGAGTCTTTGGAGTCTTTGGAGTCTTTGTTGCCGGCTCCGTCCACGACCAGGTCGCGCTTCGTGTACACGACAATCCGCGAGCGTCCCGTCGTGCCCGACGGGAGCTGAGCACGGCCAGCCGCTCGAATTGGCCCCGAAAGGCCGGGCAGGCTCGTGCTGTGCACACCCTTGCCTCCTCCTCCTCGTCCTCCTCCTACAGAAGCACCAGCAACCTCGCTCTCGGTAAACACACCCGTGCCCATCAGCGACGACTCCAGCAGCGGGTTCCACGCCGTCAGCGGCACGCGCATGTCGCGGCACTCAATGACGAGGCCGACGGTCGACAGGACCTTGCGCATATTGTCAAGCGCGGCGCGGTGGTGGCCGATAAAGTACGACTTTGGGATGCCCGTGGAGGCATCGTAGGTGGTGCGCGGCTTAAAGTCTGGGAAGGATGTGGATGTGGATGTGGGTGGCGGCGGCGCAGGTGTGCCCTTTTCTGGAGACGAGGCGTTATTCTTGGACAGTCGTGGCCCAAGTGATGAGAAGCACCGTAATGGCCGGGTTGCGGCTGTGCAGTTCTGAGTTGGCCTGGCCAGGCCCGTGTACGTCGCTCGCGGACACGGCTGCCTCCATGCAGCACGGCCCACCGCGGTCGATATTCGTAATGGAGCCGGCATTGTAGATGTGTGTTGTGTGTGTTTTGCGTCCTTTCTCGGTTCTATCACATCGCAATTGGTGAGATGTCACTTCCTCTCCCACTCTCATTCCATCCAATAAGAAAGGGCTGTGACCAATTGAGTATAGGTGAATAGAAGCCGTTAAATTGAGCCAATTGGGATGTGCCGTTGTATCTTTGGTTGTTGAGAGAGAGCAGAGAGGCCAAGATTGTCGCCAGGCTTCTGGTAAGTTGTGAGTGATGTATCTTTTGAGGTTGAAGTTCAAACTTAGCGTCGCACAGCACTATGGGAACACCACAACGCGCTAAAAATTTTCGGACAGAAAAGCACGTGCCACAGCCTTGTCAGTATGTGAGACATCAAATCAGTACAAAGTACTCTTCACAGGTTACAATCTACTTTGTTTGTATCATCACATACAAATCATTATAAGTCACAATTGCAAGTCGCGCTCCTCAAATTTTCAACTTTTTTTTTTAATTTTCCTTTCAAAAAGGGTGGTCTGGTCTATATACATTAACTATTAATCTGGGGGCGAAGTGAAGTAGGTTTGTTGCCTCCGCCAGGGGGTCCGATGCCTTATGCAAGATGTTGTAAAAAGTGACTCGTTTCAAAACGGTCAATGAGAGATAAAGTGAAGTGTTGAGGGTGTTTTTTTGTTTCCAAGACCATATCCTTGATGACAACTTTCTGTCCATTTTCCCTTTTCCCCAGCTCAATATCCTATAGAATCGTAGAATCGTAGAGGTCATTGAGTAAAGAGAAAGAAGAGAGAAAAAGGCCATACAGAAGAATTTGGAAAACAGAAAGAAAAGGGGGGATGAACAACAAAATGAAGAAAAAAGACATGAGAAGAGTAGGTGATGATGCTGTAGAAGAGAAGTGAAAAGAAAATAAACTGTAGAATAATAGTGTGAAAAAATATATAAAAGCCCAAGACCACCTTGTTTATGTAAATGCCGTTCGTAAAAGGATCGTAAGAAAGGAAATTTTAGAAGTTTCGCATGGCTCAGTCGACGCCGGCGACAATCAGAAGAGTATCACCAAGCATGGACAGTCACCGAAAAAGACACTGAAAAAAAAAAAAGGAAAACACAAAGCAGACAAGACAGGAAAGCCAAAAAAAATCTGTAATGATTTTCTTGTTCGAGAGGTTTGAAAAAGAGAACAAAGGTGGTATTAATTGTACATGGAATGTTGTCTAGTACATTTTGACATCAAAGAAAATGAAAAAGAAAAGAAAAATAGGAAAGGTTAATGAAAGGTCAGGCTTCTAATCTTTCAAAAGTGTTTCAACACAAAACACTTAGAAGAGAGCCAGCAGGGCCATGACGGCGACACCAGCCAGACCGTAGGCCTGGGTGCGGCCGCCGGCGTTGACAGTGACGAACGTCGAGGTAGGCTTGACAGCCCCGGTGCCGGTGGCAGTCGACGAGCCGGAGCCAGAGCCACCGTTGGTGGGGTAGGGGGGAGTGGTGGTGGAACCGCTGCCGTTGCCATTGCCCGAGCCGTTGCCGTTGCCCGAGCCGTTGCCGTTGCCCGAACCGTTGCCATTGCCCGAACCGTTGCCGTTGCCATTGCCCGAACCGTTGCCGTTGCCATTGCCCGAGCCGCCGTTGGAGCCGTTGCCACCAGCGGGGGTGGAGGCAGTGGGCTGGGGAACAGTGACGGTGGTGACGGGGATGACAACACCAGCAGGGCCGGTCGTGCAGGGAACCTCAGTGACGGTCGTAATGACAGTCGAGGTGGACGAGCCGGGGATGGTGTTGCCGTTGGAGTCGGTGCAGGGCACGACGGTGGTGTAGGTGGTGTGGATGGTGGTGTAGACAGTCTCGGGACCGCCGGGGCCGTTGGGCTTATTACCAGTGCTAGTGGGCTGGCCAGTAGGCTTGGGGGTGGTCTTAGTGCCCTCAGTGGCGGTGACGGGGCAGACAGTGGTGGAGACGGCAATGACAATGGTGGTGACGTGAGTAGAGTGAGCCGGGCAATCAGTGACGGTGGGGGCACAGTCAGTGACGGTCGAGGTGGTGGTCGAGAAGATGGTGGAGGTGGTCAGCTCCTGAGAAGACGACTGGATGGGGCCGGCGCTGGACGAGGCACCGCCGCTGGGGGCAGAGACAGAGGCAGAAGCAGAGCCGCTAGGACCAACAGAACCGCTGGGGCCGACAGAGCCGGAAGGACCGACAGAGCCGCTGGGACCAGAGCTGGGGACCGAGACAGAGGCAGAGGCCGAGCCCGAGGGACCAGTGGAGCCGGAGGGACCAGACGAGGGAGCAGAGCTGGAGCCCGAGGGACCAACGGAGCCCGAGGGACCAGAGCTGGGGACCGAGACAGAGGCAGAGGCCGAGCCCGAGGGGCCAGTGGAGCCAGAGGGACCAGACGAGGGAGCAGAGCTGGAACCGCTGGGGCCGGAGCTGGGGACAGACACCGAAGCAGAGGCAGAGCCGCTAGGGCCAGTAGAGCCCGAAGGACCCGACGAAGGAGCAGAGCTGGAGCCCGAAGGACCAACCGAGCCGCTGGGGCCAGAGCTGGGAGACGAGACAGAGGCCGAGACGGAACGCGAGGGGCCAGAGCTTGGGACCGATGAGACGGAGGCAGAGCCGCTGGGGCCGGACGAGGGAACAGAGCTGGAGCCCGAGGGACCGACCGAGCCGCTGGGGCCAGAGCTGGGCGACGAGACGGAGGCAGAGCCGCTGGGGCCGGACGAGGGAACAGAGCTGGAGCCCGAGGGACCGACCGAGCCACTGGGGCCAGAGCTGGGAGACGAGACAGAGGCCGAGACGGAACCCGAGGGGCTAGAGCTGGGGACCGACGAGACGGAGGCAGAACCCGAAGGGCCGGACGAGGGCACCGACGAGGGAGCAACGCTGCTGGAGGCAGAGCCCGAGGGGAAAACGCTGGACTCAGACTCGCAGGGAACAGAGCTCGAGGCAGAGGCAGAGCCCGAGGGACCAACCGAGCCGCTGGGGCCAGAGCTGGGAGACGAGACGGAGGCAGAACCCGAAGGGCCGGACGAGGGCACCGACGAGGGAGCAACGCTGCTAGAGGCAGAGGCCGAGGGGAAAGCGCTGGACTCAGACTCGCAGGGAACAGAGCTCGAGGCAGAGGCAGAGTTCGAGGGACCCGACGAAGGAGCGGAGCTAGAGCCCGAGGGACCAACCGAGCCGCTGGGGCCAGAGCTAGGGACCGACGAGACGGAGGCAGAGCCCGAAGGACCGGACGAGGGCACCGACGAGACGGAGGCAGAGCCCGAAGGACCGGACGAGGGCACCGACGAGGGAGCAACGCTGCTGGAGGCAGAGCCCGAGGGGACAACGCTGGACTCAGACTCGCAGGGAGTGGAAGAAGCAGCAGGCGATGAGGGAGCAGACGAAGCACCGACGCTGCTGGAGGCAGAACCCGAGGGGGCAGAGCTGCTGGCAGCAGGCGACGAAGGAGCCGACGAGGGAGCCGAGCTGCTGGCAGCAGGCGAAGAGGGGGCAACGCTCGAGTCCGACTCGCAGGGAGTCGAAGAGGCAGCGGGCGACGAGGGAGCCGACGAGGGAGCAGAGCTGGCGGCCGGCGACGAAGGAGCGGCGCTGGAGTCAGACTCGCAAGGGGTCGAGCTGGCAGCGGGCGAGGAAGGAGCCGACGAAGGGGCCGAGCTGCTGGCAGCGGGCGAAGAGGGAGCAGCGCTCGAGTCAGACTCGCAAGGGGTCGAGCTGGCGGCAGGCGACGAGGGAGCGCTGCTGGGGGCAGAGCTCACACCCTGGCTGGGAACCGACGAAGGGGCCGAAGAGGGAGCGGAGCTGGGAACGGAGCTGGGGGCAGAGCTGGGGACAGAGCTGGAGCCGCCGCCGGGGGTGGTCGTGCAGCCGAAGGAGATGGTCGAGATGCTGATGCTGCAAGTGGGCGGCTTCTTGGTCTGGGTGGGGTAGACGACCGTGCAGGCCTTAGCACCACCGCACTTGTCGTTCTTGATGACGGTGCCCTTCTTGGAGCAGGCGTGGGTCTGCTTGCAGGTCGAGCCGTCGGGCATCTTGTAGTGGAAGTCGAGGTCGCAGTCGAACTCGGTCGAGATGTGGACCTCGCTCACGGAGAAGCCGGGGACCTTGCTGCTGCCGATGACGTCGAACGACGGGCACTTCGAGGGGGTCGAGTGGCAGACACCGCCAATGTAGTTGCTGCCGGAGCCGGTGCGGCGGTCGACGCGAGACCGCTTGCTGCTGCGGGAGTTGCAGGTGAAGCCGTTCCAGTTGAAGTCATTGTAGTGGGAGAAGTCACCGTGGCCGAGATCGCCGAAGTGGAAACCACCACGCTGGGGGTTCGTGCACTTGTTACTGCAGTTCTCAGGGTTGAAGGGGAATAGGTTCTATGATGTTAGTTGAGGTGGTCATAAATATTAAAATGACAATCAAGAAGCACAAAAAAGGGGAGTAAACATACGGCAGTCGCGCTCGCGCTAACGGCGAGGGACAGGATAGCGACGGACTTCATGTTGAAAGCCCAGGTGCGGATAATACTTGGTGATTAGGTTGATAACGGATAATAAAAGGTGCAAATATGCAAGATTTTTTGTAAGTTGTTGTAGCGAGTGTGGGTGGACTGATCAAGATCAAGAACCGAAATAGCAAATATAAAACGAGAGGTGGAAGCAAAGAAGCGAATGACTTTGACAACCGAGAAAAGAATTGAGAAGAAAGAAAAGAAAAAAAGCCGAGATCGAACACCTATGCTTGACTGAAGGTGGCACGAGGGGATGAAGAGAACATAAAGAGAAAATCGAGATGCCATGAGACCGGGGGAAGCGGCCGTTCATATACTCGATCGCCGCCACGGGAAGGAGGTAGGGAAGGGTAGCGGGAGAGGCGAAGATGGGTGGAGAGACGACGGAGAGGGCTAGTATGAGAAAGGCATCATGGACTGCCCAGCAAAGAAAGAAGACACACAAAGGCCAAAGCGGGTTGTGGTGTGTGCAAGTGTGCAAGCTGCAAGCTGCACTGCAAAAGTCTGTGTAAGTGGTGGTGGGTGGAGCTGCGAGGTTGTTGTGGCCATATGGATGTGGGGCGTGTGACAGGGGAGGGGGTGTGAAGAGAGGTTGAGATGGGATCATGGGTGTGTGGCCCACAGTCGAACAGATGAGCAGGGGGCCAGTGGGCTCTCCTTGTCGTGGACCCCATCGAAGCTGGCTCGGCGACAACGGTGTGTTGTTGAGGCCCATGGTGCCGGGCGTGCAGAACGGAGGACAAGAAAGGCGAAAGAAAAGCAGAAACAAAGTCAATAAACGTGCGCAAGGCACAAAGGTCAATAAATGAGAGGCATCAAAGAACAGCTGCCCTCAAAGAGTGAAAGGCTCAAAGAATCAAAGAACAAGACAGCCTTCTCAGGCACACACACCTTGGACCCTTGCCCACACCACGCCGTTCGGAGAACTCTCCGTCTTGACATCTCTTTGACGGGCTGGCCGTTTTCTTTGTTAGGCAGTCGGCTGTCTTGACGGAATCCGGCCAGGAAGCTCCTGTGCAAGTCATGACAATATGCACGTAGCCATGCACGAACATTGTTCTGTTGCACAGCATCCGTATTCTTTGACAGAAGGCTGGTAGTGCACAATATATCATGAGATATGACCTCGTGTTCGCTGTGGCTTTCGGAAGGCCCAACTGTCCGGATTGGTCACAAAGGAAGATAAAAAAAGGAAAGCAGACAAAGCACAGAGTAGACAACAGCAGAAGAGACCAAAAGAAAGGTCGAGAGAAAGAAAGGTCCGCATACACTTCCAACAACTCACAGTGACCGCCGGCAACATGCAGTTCAGCTGGCGGCGTGGGCGGAAGGCAAATGGCGGGATGGGAGGCGCTGGTGGCTTCGGGTGGCTTTTGGAATTTTGTATGTTAAACTTTTTGGCGTTCTGGGGAAACCAGAGATGCATCGTGGCTTTCGGATCGGGCACGATCGACGAGGTAGCGGTGAGCAAGGCAAGTGGCCGCAGCTACGATATCTGCTGTGAATTGTGAGCTGATATCTGAGCTGCAGAGACGCTGACGACAATCACGGCACTGTGAACTTGTCGGCATCGTCAACAAACGCTGTAAGGGAGAACGTCTCCCCAAAAATGCAATGCACATCAGAGACAACGGAAGTGCCAAAACGGGGGTTGGACAGACATCTCAAGACACCTGGAAGCGCCCCTAAAAGTCTAAATGTAAGACATCATGTCGTTGAACGCGCCTGCCAGCGCATAAAATTGCAAAAGGTCAGTAGAGTTTAAAGCGGTGCTGTGATTCTGTGGCGGTTTCTCCAGCTGTCGTGAAACCAGACCGTCTTATCCTTGGCAGACGTTTTCTGCACTTCTGCATGTTTTTTTCTTCTTGTTTCTTTGCTTTTTCGGTGTCCTTTCTTGCCTCCTTTTCCAGGTCGTCCTGCTGCTTGCTTTTGTGTGCCTATTTTCGATGCTCGTGTTCTCAGATATCCCGCGTGCTGAAATAGCAAGGACACTCAGACCTTCCGTCTTCTTTTCTTTTTTTCGGAGCTGTTTTTCGTCCTGTCCGCCACTTCATGCCCAGTGTCAGTTGTAGCTTGACCGTTTTTTGTCTTGCATTTCCGCATTCCACTGTATAATTTTTCCTTTGTTCCTTTTTTCCTTCTCTCTCTCTCCACTGTTCCACCTGCAAGGTCGCTGGGCTTTAACGCCTCTTCGCGTGTCTTTTTGAGGGTCCTTCTGCGCCTGCGCCTGGTTTCGGGTCTTGCCTAAACATGTCTTGGATCCTTTTCCAACGTTTCCAGCGAGCAAAACGAGAAGAAGACGAGAAAATGACTGCACATCCGGGTTAGTTTGGGCGGAGAGATGTTTGCTGAATTCGTGTCATCTGGGCTATTGATGTCCAATGCCTATCGATCGAAAACGTTTGGCAATTCGCTGTAAACGGTGCTAGTGCCCGTTTGTCGTTTGTTGTGTAGATGACCGTTGGTTGGTTGGACGTGCAAGGAGAAGAAAGAAAAAGGGGGAAAGGGGAACAAAAAGGGACCAGCCCCAAAATCGCGAAAAGGCACCAAAAACAAACAGCCGCCAGAAACCACACCAGCGCCAGAAGGAAGGAAAAAGAAGGTGTTAGGGGCTTTCCTTCTTTCCTATTCGGTATTAACGCAGGAAAGCGCGCGGCTCCTGGCCCCTTTGGTCTTGCCCTCTTTGCCTCTTTCCTTCCTGTCAATGAAAACGGTTTGGGTCGTTCCTTCTTTTAGAAACATAACGACCTTTTTTTTTTCTTTCACTGAGTCTTCAGTTACTAGATTTGGGAGTCAGTTGCTCTTGCCCTTTGTCTGCCGTTTATTTTTATTGACTTTATCTTCATGTTTCTTTATCGTTCTTTATTGACCTTTTTACTGTTCCTGGTGCCGTTGTGAGCCTGGGTTCTGTTTTGGGAAACAGATCGGCATTGTCTCTTTCCCTTTTCTTCCACCCATCGCAACTCTTTGCAAACGTACCGCTATGTTTACATAAAGTACGAAGTACGTCGTACTTGTACGATGCACAGAGTGAGCGGTTGCATACCGAATAAAGAAAGAACAACCCTCCGTTTCTCGCACCTGACCATTTCGCAGCTCGGCCTCTCCTTCGCTCTTGCCTTTTTTGCCTTGACCTCTGGATGATAACCTCCGCCGTATTGCGTATTGCGTATCCGTGCACCTTCGCAACCTGCGAAATTGGCACGGTCGGACCTTCCAGCAACCCCACCACCGAACCAATCACGCCGCACTGGGCGCTCGAACCTTGTTGCCGTGCTGCTTTCTTGTGTTGTCTCCTTCCATTTCTTTGAAGCTAATTTGGAGCTCTACGGAGTCCGAGAGAGGCCCATTCTGCCTGCCACTTCTTGATCTCTCATTTCCCCTTTGCGCATTGCCTTGACCTGGACCGGCTTAGCTAAACCCACGCTGCAACAGCCTTGAACCTTTTTGTGCTTTTGCTTTTGCTGTGACGGTTGTTCTCCTTTCTATGCGCCCCATCTTTTTTATCTCATTTCGATCTCGTAACAAAAGAAAAAAGAAAACATTCGTAGTATTCCTAAATGACAAATGGTCGCCAAGACGGCCCCTCTGTTCTCTTTTGTTACTTCGCTCCTGTTGCTATTTGGAGCTGAACCTTTGATGGCAATGCATCATACGGAAAACCGGCACTTTTGATGTTCTTTGCGTTATTCGGTGAGTAATACGGAGTACATCCAGGATATGAACGTAGCACCTGTCGTACGGAGTACTTGTACAACAAACCTCCAATTTGAACAGCCTCGTTTTATGCGCTGGGGTCAACGTGAGGGACAACGGCTGTACGAGAACACGACTCGTCCATTCTTGAATTCTTAAAAGTGTTTATTTTCAACGACGGACGACTCTCTGCCTATCGATTGCTTCCGTTGCAAGCGCCACTGTAGGGCGGCTACAAGGGCCAGCCGGCCAGGCCAGGCTCAGGCGCGGCCAAATTTCCTTCGCCGAAAAAAAAAGAAGACGGGAGGCCTGGCGGCCAGGCCAGACCAGACCGCAAAACTCAAAAGAAGAGACGACAAGACAAAATCCAAAAATGAAGAAAGCAAAAGAATCCAAATGGCAGTTTGCTGGGCGCCCAGAAAAGCAAGTCCTGTGGAACAGGGTACTCCACAGAGAGGAGCAGTCGAAAATGAATTGCGCTTTGGTCGGCTCTTGGTGGTCCCCAGTCGCTACTTGCAAGTACAGAATACTGGGCCTGTACGGAGTACTCTCAGCTCCGCTACTTTCTTTTTTCCTCTTTTTCTTGTTCTTGTGCATCTTGGACCGCGGAGGTTTTCAGATGAGAGCTTGTCTCTTTTTCACTCTAGCTGCTGCGCCGAGGCAACTTAAAACGAGGCCAGGCCAAAACTACCAGCCAGCCTTTCTTGCATGCCGTCTTTCATTCCCTTTCCACTTCCTGTGTATTTCGTACTTTGTAGAGGGGGGCATCCACTACCGCGTTCATAAAGAGGTCCATAAAAGGAGGGTGGAAATAGATTGCGAGCCGGGGACGACCTGGTCGACGGGACGCCGGAAAACAAGGGTGATTGGGCGGGTGGGATAAAGTGAATATTTCGTCCTGGGTTAAAAGGAGAAAGAGACAAAAGCGCAATAGTACGGGGTTCCCAAGACTGTTTTTCAGGGAAGATAAAAATAACCAGAGGATCATAAAAAACTTCCGGCACGGAGCGGTCTTCGCCTTTGCGTTACGGAGTAACACAGGGGGGGCAAGCTTGCCGTTCGGGAGGGTCCCGAGGAAATAGAGAAAGACATGTTGCACGACGGAAGATAATCAAGTGCGGAAGATAATGAATGAAAACTGTTTCGACAATAATATACAATTAACTGTTTTTGGTTTTGTTTCTGGTTTATTTGAGATTCAATGATACGAAGTCTTTTTAATAAAAACACGGTGTATCAAAATAAACAAAATAAAAATAAAAATACGAGCCGACTCGACAAGTCAAATATATCAAAATAAAAAATAACAAAATCCAACAGTCCATGCCGTGCAACCCACAACTCAAAAATACACACAAAAAATAACCATATGTCGATGATATCAACAAACATAGTGTACACAACAGCGAGTCACGTAAGACAACAGCGCATCCGTCATCCCATTTTAGCACACGGCGTGCATACAACGGTGTTGGGCGTACAGCATATGTGCAGAATACGAGCATATCCTTGAACGCGCAGGAGGCTGGTTCTTATTCGATGGTGCTTGAAATTACTCATCCAGTCGGAGACGGATTTGACACCATGAAAATACAAGTTACGTGTGAGTTGGATGTCGTTGATGAGGCGGTAATTGCTGGGGCAAAGTGAGTGAGATTTTGTCTGAGGGCCCTCGACCGCATCTTAGAATTTAGGCCAATCGGTATCTTGTAAAGGTGGGAAAGTGCCACAATGCTCAGTGAGAAATAAGAGCATAAGAAAGCACGTCAATCAGAAAAGATCGACTGGTCAGCTTGCAGAGAAGAAAGCGATAGGCTCCAGAAGAAGACCAAAAAACCGAGGGATCCAGTGAGCGGTAAGATCGCTCTCGGAACGTAACCCTCTGAAACATGGCGCCAACACTGGGAGAGAAGAAACCGACAACACTCGCTCACTTAAAAACGTTCACATCAACCACGGATCGATGGTGGCCAACGAAAGTCCCGGCGTGTTTCTGGTTTCGACTCAGCCACTCTGTTTGTGGGGTTCCTCCATCCCATTCTCTCCGAGAGGTGCACTTCTTCGCTGGTTCTGATCCTTCAGGTCTTCTGGTCTTCACTGTCCAACACCCTGGCACCTGGTTTGCTGGCACACGGACGCACAAAATGCACAGAAACATACAAAGTAGGGGACGTATTAAAGGTCCCCCTTGGCGGGTACTCTTTTGACGTGTCGACAGAATTTGCCACTGTAAACAATGATCATTCGACAAAAAGTACATTGGACGGTGAAAACGGTGGCACCTGCGCACACAAAAAACCTCTGACCTGAAAGTTGTCGAAGTCGAGAGAGATCTCCCTCCGTTTTGATCTCAAAAGCAGGGGGATAACACCACAAAAATACTTGTGGCGGTGACCGATAATAATCCAGGGCAGTGTAGGCACAAAAAGCACAGACGCAAGACGCACACACCAGCACTTTCTCCTTTTCGTGCACACCACAGTCGCGTGCACATTTGGCACTAATGCAGGAACTGACTTTCTAGCGGCACAAAAGGCTGAAAATGTACCTATGACATATATTTTGTATATGCCAGGTACTTAGCATATCGGTTTTGTGCCGCTCTTATGCAGCCCTGTGCCTGGCAGAAAAGGGGATGGGAGTATGTTTTCTGGGCAGGCAACCAAGCTGCCTCGTTCTGGTTTTCTGCCTTTTTGAGCCATGGCGACGTATTGCTTTCGTGCAGTGTTGGTGGCGCCCAGAGGCGTTCTTTTGTGCAGGCGCCACCTACCATTAATCTTGAAAACGTGTGAAATACAAGATACAAGACACTGAATGTCGTACTCCGTACGACATACATACGCCGTACATAAGATACTTATCGTCAGAGAGAAAGTGCCAGGAAATGCTGAAACAATGGGCTGGGTCCACGAAAGGGCCTTTTCTTCCCTGCTGTTCAGGTTCTCCGTCAGCACGCACCGTATCATAAAATAAAAAGCGGGAGAAGAATAGCGGGAGGAACATCCATCGATATCGCAAAGTTGATCTTTCCATCGGGTGAGTTCTCGGAGAAGCGGAGTAAAAAAAGACTGAAGGATTTCTGGGGCACTCGCCACATACATGTACGCAAGAGGGTACCATTTTGTGCACTTTTTCGGAAAGCCACAGATAGATAGCAAGTGACTTACATAAAATGGAAGTCAATGAACAAAACCCGTGAAAAGAAGCAAAACGACAATCGTCGCTGCTCGATCTTGACAAGACGGATCTCGCTCGTACAGAGATTCAAAAACCAAACTCCAAGTCTCCAATATTACAACGGATGTCTCGGGAAGCGCACCAAACCTGGTAAGGAGAGGCAGTGTGCGAGAACAGACTGCAGGTCGAAAACAAGCAAGTGAGCTATGAGCTACGGAGAGAAAAAAGAAGCGAAAGGAAATCGGACAGAGTGGACGAAGAAGGCAAGAGACAAAGTGGCAAGTGAGTACTCGACAAGAAGAATAACGTGAGCGAACGAACGAACGACAAGTCGGTCGGACATGGCCAAGTTTGAAAAATGGGAGGTACAGGCAAACATGCAGAATGGCACAGAGAAAAGGAGACAAAAGTTGGCCTGGGATGTTTTGTCTGTGGGCATCGGGCGCCAAGTTCGTATTCTATGCCCTGCAAATGCGTCTTTTCTATGAAAGTAAATTATTTTACAGGGCTTGAGAGGGCTGGGCCAGGCCAGGCCAAATGCTGGACAGGGGCCTTGCAGCGAAGACTCAAAGGGGCGTGTGTTTACACCACCAAAAGTCAAAACATGTTCTAATCAAGGAAATAATTGAGAAAATCACAGGAAAATCACAGAACAACTTAAACGTCCGTGGAAGATATCCGTATTGCCGGCGATGAGACCGGGAGACGGAAGACAAGAGATGTTGCACAACGTCCAGACTTCTGAGCTGGACCGCCCAAAAGATCAACGTTTTCAGTGCAACTCGACAACGTGGACTGCATGATGCATCCCTGGGCCGTCAACGATCGTCGGCTTCTTTTACATCCTTCGTGTGTTCCTTTTCGCCCACCATCGTCAGTTCAGTCAGCTCTTCAGCTCATCGACACTAAATCTGGACAAAGCTGAAGAAGAAAAAGAAAACAAAGCTAAAGTGCCGGAAACCCCGTCAGCGCATATATTTCGCACATATTCTTCCTCGTTCAGAACGCATGATATCGTGTTTGGCCCGTGGTCTGGCCACGCCGGCCAGCCTTCTTTTTTTATGTAGAAGTGTCTTTTTTTTCAGCTTCTAGCCTTGGTCAAAGCGATCGACTGTCTTACATTCACCGTCTCTTGTTGACTTGCTTCGGCGGGAGCTGGAACATTGGGGTTGTGATAGGGAGAGACACAACAGAGACAAAAATGCACGGCAAGACAAAACGGCAGGCTACGAACTTGACAGATGCATGTCTCTCGGCCATGTCCCAATATCGTCAAGCCCAATGCTTGTCACAGAGCTGAAAAAGAGCTGAAGACCTGCTGAACAGAAAAAAAAACCGAAAACAGAACAACAAAGATGCAGACAGAAAAGATCGGCATCAACTACGGCCTGGACCTCTAATTTTGACTTACCTTGGTCCTTCGAGAAGACGGACGATGAGAAAAGTAAAAAGAGAGAAGATCTCATCCGCGTATCCATCTCCATCTCCATCTCGCGGGATGCCGGCCGTCATTGCGTCCCGAGTCTTCTCCAATCTCCAGTTGATTATCAGCGGAATATTTTGTGAACCCCTCTTTTCTCAATTGTTTTGATTGCTGCTATTTCCCGGGCGCACCTCTTCTGCAAGATTGCCTCTTTTTTCCGGAAGGGATTGGCACAAAGCGCACGATTCACTCAACGAATGGTCTGAAATGAGTCCAAATGAGAGAGAACAGCTTTATCGGCGCCATGCCTGCCTCTCTGGGAACAGTCTGGTGAACAGAGGTCGCGACCTTTCGCCCGGTTTTCCACGTCTTATGCCGGATCCCGGCCATGCTTGTTTTTACGACGTATTTCGAGGCCAGGCTCGGCGGTCGGTCTTTGTCTCTGGGTCTCTTCTGTGAAGAGGAGTGATGCTTCCTGTCTTTCTTTGGGTTTCTTTTCGTTCTCGATCTCTCCCTGAGTTCTCTTCTGGCCGTGCCCACGAGGTGGGCATGGAAATCGCTCCTTTTCCTGGCTTGGCTTGTTCCCGGTCCCTCAGTCCTCCCCTGTTCTCTTCTCTTTCACTCTTCCTTCCCCCCAGCTTTGGTCTTTTGGCTCCTCCGCCCCCGGCAACACATCATTTTATGTGGTGGTTTTTTTATCCGAATGCAACGGTGTGTGCAGTTCAAGAGAGCCCAGTCTCCTCTCGAAAACAAGGGTTCCCTTGATCACCAAGAAAACCACGCAAAAACACCACGAGACTTGTGCATTCGTGCATCTTAAAATAACAACAAACAAGAAATTTAGTATCTTGTTCTGCTGGGGGTGAAGCGCAAGTTCGCAGCTACGGATTACTGAGAAACGAAGTGCGATATTCTGATGCCCAGTGCTGCACAATCTAACAGATCGAACGAGAAAAAAAGAAAAAAAAAAAATAGAAGATGGAGAAGGGCGTGAGGCTTTCAAAGAGGAGGCAGAGTGTGCAGTGAAAAGAACAAGAAAAAGCAAGCAGCAAAAAGCAAAGATGGGTTGAGAAAGGATATCGAAGCCACTAACACGCCTGCTCATTTGGCCATTTTCGCTGGCTCCATAAAAAAATGCCTTAGCCATCCTTGTCCATGACCAGGGGATGGAAAATAGAAAGCGAAAAAGGGGAAAAAGGCGACGAGAAAGAGAAAAGAGAGAGGGTCTCTCGAGAGTTGCTCCATTTCCAAGACCCCAGGCCCCGTGGCTATCGACACGATGTTACGCCGTTTTCCTTTGCCATTCTGTGATTTTATGGTTTTTGGTGGCTTTCTGTGATTTTGGTGTGTTGGCCCGGCACATCCTTGCGAGGCCCCAGAGTTTGGGATCCACCAGAGGAGAGCTAATCCAACGGCGAGCAACAGGTCCCATGTTTTTCTCTCCTTTTCTTCCCCGTCTTTCCAGTCTTTCAGCTTCCAAAGGGTGTGCTAATAACGAGAAAAGAGACAGAAAAGAACAAGTCCAGAAAAACCCCGACACTAACCTAGGTCCCTAGTCAATAGCCCAAGGCAGGGGAAAGGAGAGAGAGTCATAATGTCGAAAGAGAGAAGGGGTGGCGAGAGGTGCACAAATCCAGCAAGAAGAGGCGAGGCTATCGACTCAAGGCAAAAGGTCAGGCCAGGCCTGAGCTTCACAGCCCACTGTGGGCTGGCAGGCCTCACTGTAGTCAGTGCACTCTCCTTTTCTTGTCATTTTCCAGCTGGACTCGGATTACGTATTGGTGGGCGCACTTTTTCGAATGTGGGAGAGTGATTCCGCTACCCGCAAGATTGCGGCCCTCCTTTTTCGTTTTTGTCGTGTCGTTTTTGGGAGCTGGTCAGGGGTCAGAACCTTTTTGCTCCGTGTACCGCGACTTTCACCTTGGGCGTGTCGTGCTGTGAGGTTCTTGCTCCTCTTCGGCTCTTTCACTCTTTGAGCCTCCGTTTTCTCTGTTCTCTTTTGACTTTTTCCCTTTGCTCTCATCCGTCCGTCCCCTATTGCTCCTTCGGTGCGGTAATCAGAGTGGTTCGCCCAGGGTCCTGGAGCGGAGGATTCAGTGGGTTTATGGTTCAGTGGAATCGGTGGACTCTGCTCTGTTGACTTTAGATTTCAATGTTGATTTTGCCTCCATATGCACAACCGATGTACGACATATATCCCCCCCAATTCACATATTATCTTCCTCTCTTCCGCTGTAGCCAGGACCAAGGCCTGGGCCTACTGGGCCATGTTTATTTTCCTCCTTTATCGCTTCCTTCAGCGCAAATATCTTCCTTTTTCGACAGCTTTTCGACAGCGTGGAAGCGAGACATTGCTTGTGATCAACAAGAGTTTGTTAATGGTTTTTCAAGCTGAAGTGTAAAAGATGCACTGTCTACTGCAATGCGATATGCAATGCATGACAGCATGCGCCGAAAAGTCCAGAAGGAAGCGCTGATCCGGAACACGGCCCAGCTAGAGAAGTAAACACTCAATAAGCGCCACCACAATCGAACTCGACCGCCGATCGAGTTTGCGCCCGTTTTCTGGGGGGGGAGAGAAGTGTCTGACAGTCTCACCCGGCCAAGAGGCGCCCATCAGCATCGAATCTCAGCGCCATAGCGGCAATTGAAAACCCCATTTTAAGAGAGCCCCATCTGCCAGGAAGGCTGGGAAGCTGGAAATGGTGAGAAAATAAAAGGCCAGAGAGGGAAAAGACTCAATAGCACCAGGAAAAAAAGAAAAATACAGTGCATTAGCTTGTTTGAGGTCAGCAGCCCAACGTGCTTTGTGATAGAAAGTACTTGCTTTTTCTTTCCTTTTCAGGTGCATGAAGCTACTTCACAGCAGGATATGCCCAAAAGTATTTTCCATACTTGCTTGTTTCCTTTTTCTTGCATATTCTTTGCTTCTTTTGTCAATGGCACTTTGCTATCGCGATCCCATTGCCAGGTTTCCGTTTTCTGCACTTTCTGCCAGCTGGGCAAGGGTTGTTCGGCGGTGATAAAATGTGACGAGGCAACTGCTTGTGCAGTTGAATGTCGAATCGTCGCTTTCCGAAACGCAGTGGCGCTCATGTTGTGCCGATCGATGTGAATATGAGAGCAAAAATGCCCACAGTCTGGCACCACTCACACTCTTTTCAGGCGCGCGCTCTGGGAGCGCGATTCGCTTTCCCAGCGTCAACCAGAGTCAAGATCGCCCTGCACGCCGAAGTCTGGTCTCCCCAGCCTGGAGTCCACCAAATAGAAAACCCACCATAACGGTAACGCCTCGTGGTTGAGCTTCACTTCCAAAATGCGTTAAAGCGTGTGAAAGCGTTAAAACGCCAGCTACTGAGTAAAGCCTGCGAAAATGCGACCTGGGGCGGTGGCTCGAAAGGTAAAATGTGGGTAGCATGTTTCATGTTTCAAGAACCATCGACCACTCATCTGACGTTCCTGACATCGCTCCAGTCCTTGGTGATTAAACTGGCCACGAAAATAGAAACTGAGGCTTTCGATGGCAGCAAAAGAGATCGAGGATCCTTGCTTTTGTTGCTTTTTTTGCAGAGCTTTTGGGTCGTCTTGCCATGATTTGTCCCTGTCTTTCCATCCCATCTCGGAGGGGTTGTCGCGCGCTTTGGAGCCTTTTGGAGCCTCTTCGAGCCTATCCAAAAAGCTAAAAGTTAAAAATAAACACTAGAGCAACCTCATGAAACGCACTTAACAAGAATGGCAGGAAGCAACGGCTGCACTTTCCAAACAGCTTGCATTCTGATATCTACAAAGTAGAATCTAAACACAAAACGGAGGAAAACGGCAGGAACGAGTATCGTGGAAACATCCACCGAAGCAAGAGGGGCCACTTTCTCGGTCAGGCTATGCCGTCGAACAACCGCGCCTTCCTTTCGGAGCAGCCGCACCTGCCCACATAGTCCATACTCATAGTCGAATGCCTCCATCGTGCCTTCCACAAAGTACTCCGTAAACCTTGTATTTGCTCTCTGTGAAAAACCTGATATTTAGTATATTTCTGCTATGACCTCCTTTTCTGGCGTTCAGCCTTTTCAGCTGACTCCATCATGGTCGTGATTATTTCTTCAATAAAAAAACGCCATCTTTGTGTACTACCAATGCACTAAGCAAGGAACCGTCGCCCAACAGGCGCCGCTATTTTGCCAATAGATCGTGTAAGTGCTCGACCACAACACGGTGACACAGGGAAGATCCCGTCACCATTGTCCTTTTTTGTCTCTTTTCCGTTCCCTGTAATTCTCTCGAGCGTTTTCGTTCACGTGGACACCGAAGAGCCTGAGCACCTTAATTTCACGGCCGTTTGTGCGTCGTGTTCCGGCCAAGAGCCATGTTGACGAACACGGAGAACAGACCATCACCAACCCGCGCCAGGCACGAATATCAACACCAGCTTCGTCTCTCGTCTCTCGTCTCTCGTACGACGTAAACACACGCCCCTTTGCGATGCCTCGCCAACCCGCGTTGAGGTGAAAGTTACCTACCAAGTGCCGCAATTTTATCAGATCGCATCTACAAATGTAATTTCACCAGGCCGTGCTAGTTGTCGCCGGCCTCACTCCACAAAACGCCAGAGGTCTCTAACTTCTTTTTTTCTTTTCTGCAATTGAACAGAGCCGGATCGCTTCACCATCGGTGTGGGCTGATAATAGAACAAATCACGGCACATTTTATCGAAATTCAATTTCTCTATCAAAAAGGGAGGAAATAACAGGGGACATTGAGGGCTGAAGAGGGTCTTTCTCGTCTCCATCTCCATCAGTTCTCCATCATCGGCCAACATCTCGCGATGTCGGCCTGATGCCGCGACTCGACAGCTCGAATATTCCATCGCTCTCGTTTTCAGCCCTCTCGTATTGTGAAACGGAGGATTGCATAACAATTTAGTTTATTAAAAAAGCCGCAAGAAAAAGAGGCAATAGAGGCAATTATTGCACGGAGTGACCCCTCAAAGTGCCTACCGAGTGTATGATTGTTCCACAACAGGACTTGTCCATTGTCCATACGACGCACAAAAAGCGCAGATACCAACGACGTGGAACATGGCCAGCGAACCAGGCCAACAGACAAAGGTGCAGACCCTTGCCTTGTTGCTTGTGGGATTGCGGGATGCGGGAGGCCAGGTTCTATTTTTGAATTCAGAGCCTAAAGTCGTGATTCCCGCAAGAAGAGGAAAAAGAACAAAACGACAAGGGATGGGATCCAAGGACCAGGTTGCGTTCTGAGTTCTGCCAGCACAGGGACATGTTGTCACGAAACGAAACATCCATCATCATTTGGATGAACCATTACCCGGCCAGCTTGCACCCATCATTGCATCCATCTCGAACACAATGCCTGGCCTTGAAAGAGGGTCGTTCCGGATTCTTGCCTCCTCTCATTTTATCATCCAAGCCTTTTTGTGGTTTTCGACAACCACTCCAAAGCTTGGGCATCGACAATTCCACTTAAACTCGCAGCCTTGTTGTTATTTTTGGAAAACTCTTCAATTCTAGATGCCCATCGCGCCGGTTTTCATGTTTCGATGCTTTTCCTTTTCCTGTCATTTTTTGTTGTTTTGTCGGTGGCGTAGCCCCTTGCTCATCTCCCTCGATGGCCTTCCCCTCTTTATGTCACCCTCGAACCTTTCACAGTTGACCTAATCCCCAATTGACCACCACGAACAAAAAAGCAGCTTACTCCGTACGTGGACGGCTCCAGCAAAAATGCTGCCAAACACCACCAAAGCCGACCAGACGAGTGGAACTCTATGATAAAGTGCTCAGGCCTGGTCATTTTACCTTTCCTCTGTTTTGACGTCCACTGTTACGGGGCATCATTCTTAGTCAGGCTCAGGTCATTGGGAATTTTGACTCTTTTTGGACTGGCTTTCGACCTGCTGCAACCTCGTACCTGAGAAAACACTCGGACATTGACCTCTCCGCGTGCAACCTATATTACGCAAGACCCCAACTCACATATACCGTGACGACACACCCAGCCATCCAAGCCCACTGTGGGCGACTTTGGACGACTTTGGACGACTTTGGACGACTTTGGACGACTTTGTGATTACCACCGCACGCGAATGGTGTATTACCTCGAGCGCCTTCTGAACGAATACGGCCACTCCAAACACGCCGGCGCTCGTTTCGGCCGTTTTTCGGGTGTGCTTACGGCGCCGTTTTATGTTGTGTTTGTTTGTTTCTTCTTTCTGTCCCCCGTTTTCTCACTCTTTTTTCGTCCGTTTCCCCTCTGTTCTCTTCTCGTTCGCGCTCGGCTCCAGATGCCAAACTGCAACGGTGACAGTGCTTTTGGCGATTTCGGTTGTGCACACTGCAGACTGCAGTGCTATCAGGTACCATACGACCATATCTCTTTCTCCTCTTTCCCACGACGCATTCGGTCTGTCTTTGGCCTCTTTCGTCTTTTCGTCTGCATCCTTCCCCTTACCCACGTTGCCTTGTTCGTGGATGTTAACTTTCGCTTTCATGTTGGTTTTTTATGCGTGCTGTTGTGCCCCCCATTTGCCCCCATCGAAATACTCTCGCTTTGGTGGCCCCCATCGACCGCAATAACTGTGTAACCTTCTTTGACAAACCCACAGGCCGGACCTGCAGGCCACAGCCGTGTCCCTGCCTTGTCTTGTTATTTGTTGATGTTGGAGAAAAAGAGGTCAACGTAACACGCCACAGTCAACCGTGCCAAGTCCAGGGCCAATTTCCCATGCAGACCTCTCGCCACAGCATACGAAATCCAGCACTTCCGTTTGGGTCGTTGAAATTTCATCTTTATCAAAAGTGGCCTATCGAGCACCTCCCGGATGCACGCTGTCGTCACCATAACCAACAAACCACCAAAGGCAAAGCAACAAAGCAAGGAAGCACAGCCGAAAATGCAAGGGACGATACGAGGACGGAAATGTCCCTCTGCATCAATGCATCAAGGATCAAGGGCCGTGCTACAGCGTAAGTACTCCGTACGGACGGCCAGGCAATGGCGCACACCGCTCGATCGAGCTTTGAAGAAGTACTGGACATCCAGCGGAGACGGACACACCTCCAGGCTTCAGCGGATGCATCGGATGCTAGATGCTGGGATGCCTTCTCTGGATACTGGTTGTTGTGCCCGACAGCACTGGAGAAGAGCCAGTTTTGTTCCAGTTTTTCTGAGCGTTCTCGTTCTCGCATGAAAACGGTCGACTTAACGCGGCGCGAGGCTTTCCCCACGCAACGTGTGAATGCATCCGCCTTGTGTCCCCATCGGGCAGGTCGCCCTGTCGATCGATTTTGGGGTTCCCACGAGTCTCCCGAGTCCAAGTCCCACAAAGTCCCACGAGAATATTGTTCTACTTTCCAAGATTTTATATTTTTCTCTCCTTTCTCGCCTCCATCGTTAGGCGAGTCACGCGCTCCTTTTGGCCCTAGCCTCGGGGCCTTTCTCTGCCTTCATACCCTCTTCAGGAGGAGCCCCTGAGTCCAATACCACGACGAGAAGTTTGTCCCTTTGCTTCTTTCCCTCTTGTCCTTGTTCGAGCGAGGCTAACCGTCTTGCTCAACTCACAGCACTGATCAGGCCTCGTTTTGCGCGTTGTGTTTAATTTTGGTAATTTCCAACAATTTCGACAATGCCGGAAGCATGCGAGTGTACGCAACCTGGGCAATGTGCTTTCTTTTTTGTTGCTTTGTAACATGGACAAAGGGCAGTAGAGGTCCGCCTGAAGAAAAGAGAGAAAGGAAAGGAAAGAAAAAAAAAAAGAAATAAGCATATGTCTTTTGAAATTGAAATCAAACCGTTATTTCGTGTCCACCGACGCAAAAATACATGTCATTTGCCTTCTTTTTGCTGTCGTTTGTCTCCTCTTGTGTCTTTCTGGTCATGAACGCCCCTTTTTGCTCTCATTTGCCATTCTCTCATGCATATCACATTTCGATCTCGTGGCGAACGCCACGGTCAGAATGCCGACATGCCGGCAGGATTTTTTGTTCCGTAGCCTGGCTGGGCCTTGCCTGTGCATATTTGAGTGTTATCGTGAAATCACGCACGTCGTAATGTACGATATGGTAACAAAGTATGGGTTTCTTGAAAAACAGGCTTCAGAGCAAAGAAATGACATCCATGCTATGCCCCCAAGGATTTGACCGGACACAGTCTTCCACGATCTGGATCGAGGTCTGTCGTGACGGTTAAACGGAACAGACTGGTGAGTGCAGTCTTTTCTGTGAATCGTGAGAGGCCTCGGCCTAATTGGCGTGTCTGATGTTGCGAAGGAGCTCTAACAAATCGACAACGTGCTCTCGGTCTTGTAAGCTCTTCAACAGAGGGCAGTCTCCGAATAAACAACGGCGATCGCCGAGAATAGTCAAACGGCGGGCGTCCCCTGAAGCAGGGACAGAATCAAGAATAGAAAAACGGACCTCCAGCGGTCCCAGGTATCCGACTGCTGACCGTGGACAGTCCGTCGATGCGCACTACTTGCCCAGGTGTGCCTGGATCTCACCAGCGAAATCGCAAATGTTGCGGGGATCGGAACCAGTCCAGCGTTGGAAACTATGCATTAACTGAGGAGAGACTCCTGACGAGAGAAAAGAGCTAGCAAGTTCGGCGCGCCTGTTGTGTTTTACCTTTGATCCTTTCTCACGCCGTCCGGCACGCCAATTTGGACAGAGCCTGTCTGTCTGGTCTCGACCCGGCCTGTCGACATCGTGATATTTCACTCGAGGCAGTTTTGCACGCCGAATTTGCACGCTACAGAATGGCGCTACAAAGACAGACTTTGTCGTCTTCCTTCTAGGGCAGAAGCCGTTGCTCTTGTCTCGCCCACTTGGGCTCAATTTACATGCTTTTTTGTGCTGGCCGTTCCACCAGTTCTGCCTCGGTCCGTCTGGTATGCCGCCAGACTCAGCCTACCCGCGAGCTATGCGTTCTCGAGAATTCAAATTTGTGCCTTTTATCGCTCCTGTGTGTCGACTTTTTAGGCTTCTTGGGGCACGATAGCACACTTACGGGAGGCCGGGCGACGCCGTTTTTTTTTGTCCTCGAGTTTGTCTAGTAGCCGTTTTGGCCCGCAAAGTTAGGCGCGCTCCGACCTCCCTGCCCAAGCTGCTGGGTTTTCTGGGTTCTCTGGGTAGCCTATATCAAGCGAGACTTGTGATGACAAAGTTAAGAAAGGATGAAGAGATGAAGAAAAGAATGAAGATATCTACTCTCGGACGCTGCTCCTGTCACTATCTAAATTCACGGACAATATCACGGGCTTCGCCGGAAGGATGCCCGCTCAGTCTGTTCCTCCGCCGCTCTGTCCCTCAGTTCCTCTAGTCCTCTATTCCTGTCCTTCCTACGTCGTACACTTCCTCCTTTCCTCGGCTACTGTTGGCTCACTTTCAGTCACAAAAAACTCACCAAAGTCGGCGGCAAGACCGTCTCTGCGGAGAGTTTGTTCCACGCGCGCGCGTGTTAGTGGTGTCTCACTTTTCGAGTGAGAAGCGTGGAAGCGTGGGAATGGATGCATGTGAAGGAAAAACGGGCGGGCGGTGCCTGGTTCCAACTGGGTCCAAAACGGTAAACTGTCCCACTGTAAAAATCAAGGTTTTTTGCTACCGAAGCTAAAGGAGAAAAACGAAGGGAAAGAATAAACCAGCTCTCAAAAATCAATAGTCTTCTTTTTCCAGCGTTGATCATTTCTCGATCTAAATCGGGGGGGGGGGGGGGGGGGGGGCGGGGGCCGGGGGGGGGGGGGCGGGGGCGGGGCGGGGGGGGGGGGGGGGGGGGCGGGGGGGGGGGGGGGGG